>JACCGJ010005749.1:0-54034 GCA_013407085.1 Atriophallophorus winterbourni
TTTCTATACACATATACCATATAAACTTGTATACCTTTAGCTCAACGGCGGGGTATTGCAAGTAATTGCCTTTTTCAACCATAAATTCTGGAATCTTTAATCTTGGACTTTTAATATTGTGCATGTCTTTTGATATTAAATGTAGCAGTTTTCGTACGTGCAACGTATAATAACAGCTATATGTTTTGTAGAATTTGGTAATCTTCTATAGAGTGCGCACCTATCCAGTTTGTGATCATAACAAATAATTGTTTTCACACACTACTGCGTACGATTTCAGTGGTTATCGTCTGTCAATTGTGTACCAAAAAGTCCCTAACAAATACCGGAGGGAAAATATAGTAGCTGTAAACTAGTAAGCACAGACGTGCTTAAATTAGCTACTTACAGTTTCACTCGAGAATTCATTTACACAATAATCCTCATTTGCATGCATTTCCGTCATTCACACCCCACGACCGGTTTCGTGCTGTTTTCACGCATCAGGTAGGGACATAACTATCAGCAACCTGAGGCCTTGAAACAATATTATAATGGTAAACCAGGTGTGAACTTGTAAGCCTCTGTTGGATGTGTTTGGCAAGACCGACCTGTTCAATCACATGTAGACAGGTTAAACCCGAAATGCATGCAAATTATGATTATTTGTTTTATCTTGTCTGCCTGTGGCACACGTGTTTGATCCTTTGACGTACAAACCTTATACAGCCGTGTCTTACAAGCTCCTACCTCGCATTTAACAAGTGTTTGAGCGACATGGTCAAAACACCCGTGCACAATACCAAGCTTTCCTCGCCACTGCACTTGATAGCACGTGAGAATAAGCTAGCACACGAAAGCATTGGCTACTACGATACCAGGAATCACGACTATGATCCATATTTTCTCCATTGCCATGTCAGATCTCGTTGACTCCAATCATGCAATCATGCAATAGTTATCAATGCTTTTATCTGCTTGATCAAAGCCGGTGTGATGACTTGCCAATGCCCGCTTTCTTAGTGTTTGTAGCACTTAACCGGTATCATACGATTTTCAGTTTGTATCAAACTAAAAGGTAGATTGTACTTACAAATTTATCACCAATTCTAAATTTCCCGGATTTTCATATGGAGAATTATTCCTATTGCGAAAACCAAGTTGGGAGGCACGTTTGTTACATCTCCGGTTTCAATGAACGATGAAGAGGGTGAAATACTTCATCCTGAAAATCTCCCCATTGATCATTGTCAATAAATCCAGAGGAACTTATACGAACGCGCAAACAATCAAGGTCTCTCCCTAATCTCACATTATTGATTGGATAGCCGCCGTATATTTACTCGATTAGAATTCTTGGAGAAAAGAAATTATATGATCAGTATTCGAAGTTTCATTATGCGCGGTGTGATGCTCCTATTAACTCTGGAAAGTTTGTGTTTTTTCTATCAACCACGATATCCTGTGATATTTATAAGCGGAATAGTTTTTAACATAAAATATATGAATACCGAGTTCGCCATGCTTCGCATTCACCATAAAACATTCAGCTTGGTTTGTGTCAAACCGAACGATTTGGAACTTTGGAGATCTCGATAAATGTGACGCATTAAGTTAACATTCAAAACGTGTAAAACCCTCGTCTGAACCTTGGACCAGTCATTCAGAGTTTTGTAATGTCACTGAGTAGTTGTATGGAAGTATCAAATCACCCCAAAGGTTTCTTTGGAACGGGTCGGCAAGACTCAGCAGTTGCATTCGTTCTTCGTACGTTAGTTTCTGGAAACCGATTAAGAGTTGTGTTTCACGATGATGTATTCTATCAAGCTGTATAATACACGTTTTGAGCCAAGGAGTCCGAGCTTACGAGCAGTATGTGTTCTCTTTTCGAGTTTGAAGACGACACTACACTCAGTCACTGCATCAAGAGCAAGAGCTTCTTTACTATTATAGTGAAATCAAATCGATTTCTAAACTATTACTTAAACAGATTTGTACCGGAGGTGCGCCCTGCTCAGAAGTTGACTTAGTCATTTCAACTTTTCTTACAGTTGATATTTTAAAACGAGCGGTGGTAGATTGAAAATACTCTGTAAACCTTTTTCAGAAGTCACTTCTACATTTGTTATTTCTTTTATCCACGATCTGTTCAGAATGAGACGGATGCTCTTCAAGTGGAAATCATTCAACTTCAGTTCGTGTGTTACGCAAATGGTCCACGCTCCGCTGCCATACATTAAAACATTTCGTATGCACTAACCGAAAATGATCATTTTGACTTGCCCAAAGACACGAGAGTTCAAACGGGACAAGTCAGCAGCTGCTGTGCCAATCCGCTTAACAATCTCCGTGTCTAGCGAAAGGTTATTCGCAATTGTTGAACCCAGTAATGTAAAATGAAGTACTGGGTGGGATAATATTGCATATTTCCCGAGCCTGTTTGGTTATCCGTTGAATATTTATCAGTTTTACCACACTAGCTCTGGGCGCATTTTCTTGATGACAGTACTTTACTTTTTACTTTTGTGCGACTATCTCCTCCTGGAGGATGAGTCGGCTTCAATGAAGGTTCTGGGGATTTGGGTACAAAGCGGCGTCCCCAGCACCACTCGGCGTTTGTTCGAGTCAGCTTCTCTAGCCTTTGCACAACCAAGTGCGACCTGCAAGGCAGCAGGGGGTTGCCAGAAAGAGGTGGTCTACCAGACTCTGTTCCAGGTTTTTCCTCAGGGTTTTCTCCCGAAGCCTTTCCCGCGATCGGGTATCCCGCAAGGAAGCGGAGGTTTAAAATCAGGGTTTTCCTTCCCTTAGATGAAATGCCCTCCCAGGCTAACGAGCTCCACTTGCCCAAAGCAAACTGGTTTTCAGGCGACAGTCACTCGCCTTCGCCCCTTCTCCTGTTGGTAGAAGCAGTTTCGCCGGGCTCGGGGAGCCACTCGTGCAGGCCAGAAGCTGGACTTGGTTGTCAGAGGCTATTTGAGACGCGTGCCGTATGGGAGCATTTTATAAACAGTGGGAGCTTATCCCCACTGCCACCCCGGCTATGACAACCTTTGATGACAGTGCTGATAATTTTGTTTCTCCAATTACTGACTTGATGTATTTATTTTCAATACTGCAAGAATCGTAACTGTTCGCGAAGCATCCGAGTAGTTAGTCGTGAGCAGACTATTGATCTAACAAGCATAATGAATACTTCACGATTTAACAATGCTTTCAACGTTCAAGCTTTGTCATTTACTTCCACACACATTAGTTCATCGTGCTGTTCCATCTTGATAAGCGCAAGCAGCACAAAGCGTTTGTTTTTGTGTATGCTGGAATAGCGTCCATATACGCTTGTTTTTTTAAAGCAAAAAATCGATTTTTTTATTTCTATCTCGGTATCACAATGAACAAAGTCGTTTGAAAATACCAGACGCCATACAATGCCCCAGTGGCTTTGTTGCGTGAAGCTTAACAACGCTTCAGTTGGTAAAAAACTAGTCATTAGTGTTAAGGTCATCTCCGCAGGTCGCCGAATCACAGCAGGCGTCAATCAAGCGTAGGGAACAATCGATAATTCTGCGCGCGCGCGCTGACCAGCGGGTCATCAAAAACATGGCGGGGGTCTCACCATGGGGATTCGTTTTGCTCGGCCGGGCTTACCTACATACGAAAATTTGTCAAGAATCCGCCATCTTTGCTGATCAATTGTGGTGATTTGTAATTAGCCCCGGGTCGAAATTACATCAACAGCAGATTCAAGAATTTAGGGTGGTTAAATGCGCTTAGCCTTACGTTAAATATTCGTTCTGAAACAGGAATGTTTTATGATCTTTTACTGGCACGTATGGTCCGGTTGAATGTTAACCGTGAGTTAATAGCCCGGGGCAGTTAAATCATTTTGTAACACAAATGCGTGTCCAAATTTCGAATGACTATCCTCACATCGAGTGCGTTAACGATAGTTTCATACACGTGCGAAATAAACTGATCAACAGAATGAGGAGTTCGTTATGTACAGGAGCACATATTTCACATATTTACAATATAAAACTTTGTTAATTGCTACGCATCATGAGCGCCTGAATGAGAATCCCTCTATGATTCGGCGGTTGAAGTTCGTAGTTTGGTTATGCGAAAACGATTTGACAGTGGTTTCGATGTCAAACAGAGTTTTATTTTTATTGTAAAGATTGTTTTAATTATCGTGTCTGAGATGTTTAACACCGCTTGAACTTTCCGGAGCAACGGCAAATTTGATGGTATAAAGTGCTTTACTGTAAGGCAGTGTAAAACCTTATTCATCCACGCAAGACACGTGTGGAACATGGATGCTTTTCATTAAAGGATTTTAAAAGATCTACTCCAAGACAATTGAAATCAAGAAGTCGACCATTTGAGGTACAAGGACTATTGTAAAGGTGTCCGGAAAGCACTTGTCATTACCCTGCGAGTTTGGGAAGAAATTCCTCTTGACTTAGCACTGCGGAGGCACTGTGTACTGCGTTATCAGACAACTGAATAAGATCAGATGTTGCTCTCGACTGTTAATAGTGTAGGGGATAGGTACTGAATGTGAGTTATTAGAACATAAGATCGGACTAAAGGTTAATAAGGCTGTGTGTATTCAGGTAATATCCATGTACAATAATAATTCCACTTCAGAACTCCACGAGAATATGTAATCCTCAAATGACTTCCTGGACGGGCTCGAATATGGACCCGATAGCCGTCAGTATACGATAGAAAACGCGATTCCACATTAGAACGAGATAAGCGCATTCTGAAAAGGTGTATATTATTGAAACGTAATAATCAACATAATCAAAGTACGAAAGTTAATATACATGTGCTACAATTGTAGATTACACCGTCAGCATCCAAACACATCGATCGACAGAGTACTGCCTTAGCTGTGAGTGCTTTGGGAGAGATTGTTCCTTCGGAATCTGACTGTTTACTGATTCGAAAGGGGGTGGAAGATCATGCGTCTGTGACGTACAAGCAGGTCGATATCGGCGGAACGAGGCCAATAACAACATGTAAGTTATACTTTAAACATCGTGTAATGGAGGTAGATTCAAGTTCATACGGCGTAAAAACCAGTTCAATTCAAAACCACGGGAAGACGACTTATTTGAAAATGTATGTCAATCATTCAATAAAATGTCACATTAACTACTCACGAGGACTTAATTCGCGGTTAGATCAATTTGCCTTTTTCGACACTGGGGAAGGCGAATCTAGCTTTAAGGATTGGAGTGCAAAGAACGCAGCGATCTATCGAGTAACAATGCGAGCGACAGTCAAGGCGCGAATCAAAAATTCGAAATGTATCTGAGTAGCTACGTATGCAGTGAGACTGTCGATTTTGGAAACGTGTCCAGGCCGGTTGTTTAGTCAAATTCTTCATGCATCCTATCACATTGATTGCTTGAATGAGGCGGTTTGATATGTCTCAACCGTGTAATTTCTTTGTGGTAATTAAGTTTATGCAAAGTCAAGACATTTTGGTTGCCCGTTGATATATATCGATTCAACTCGAAAAGGAATTCCACATAGCGGAATTCGCAGAAGCGATGTATAAACAACCGGAGAATGAATGTTTGCAGACATGATACTTAAGAAACTTAAGAAAGAAGTGTATGTACATAGCTTTGACGCTAAATTGTATTTAATGTGTATCTATGTAGGGACTAAAGCGGCGTAAGGTGTTTTTTATTAAGAAAAAGGGCCCGTAATTCAAGCCAAACTATGTTTGCAATCTTTCTGTTATTTCAAATCACATCGAAGTCCATCTGGCCGTCTCTACACGGTGAGGGCATAATCCCAAAAACTATTAGCGGTCATTAAGTGTCAGTGACGTGAAAACCTGAAAATGACAATTTATATAACTTTTAACACTTGAACTGTAATTCAATTCATTTCAATTCAATTCCCGACTCGAGACTGAACAGTCGAAAGTATTTTTGTTCTGTACATGTATGTTTTACCAGGAACACCCTACCCTGTATTGATGCACATTCACCCAACTTGGATATATTTAAATCGAACTTGGACAACTTCATGTCGACCAATCCAAACATTGAACCTATATATTCTACACCATTCCAGCTTTGAACTTTTAACCCATGGATTTACGTGCGCCATCCAACCGATTGAAAACAGTTTCTGCCCTATGGATTTTTACCTGATTCCTGAACTGCTCAGTAAGCAAACAAATACCTATGTTATTCGTAATTCCCATATTATTCTGTTTGTTTTGTAAAGCTATATTCCTTTAAGACCATTAAATTGAATTGAATTGAGTTTAAGGTATGATATAGATGATTTTTGTAAAAAAAAACATTTTAGAAATGGCTTTGCAGTCAAATGTTCAAAAAATTTCATTTTAATGTAATAGAACGTCAAAAATTGTTTACGAACCCGGCGCCAGGTTCGTCACTCACATAGTAAGTAGACTTCAGAACATGTCCGTTAAATCTCAAAGTTGAAAAAACTCTATTTTTCATTGTTTAACTTCGAACAGTCTTTCATCGATGTCTGGTGTCTTTCCTGGATGATTATTCTCACTCCGGGGAAGTTGAATGCTGTCAATTGTACCAAATGACAAGCGTTTCGTGTTCTCTCGTGTCAATTTTTTTGAATCGAGAATAAGGTTCAGATAAGAAAATGCTTAAGTGGTTCCTTTCAGCGAGTTTCTCGAGCGAGCACACCGTAGCTTAAAGAAGTTCATGTAAGGATTCCATCTACCTATTAGATTGAATTTTTCTTCGAATCAATAATTTTTTCGAAATTTGGATTCAGGAACACGTCCTTATCTCGTTAGTTTGTAAGTGTGTGTATCTCATTGAACCGTGTCAACTTAACTGGCAAATATAACTTGCCTCAAGCCCGGAGACAATGCTCATGATATAACTTTTACAGCCCTATTATATACCTGCCTATCAATCTCCGCGTCTAGTAAGACGTTCCAGGTTGCAATGCTTGCAATTACGTCGCGTTCATAGGTAAATACCTTCTGCACTCGTCCTGAGAACGTGCTTCAGCAGCACAGCAAAGAAAAAAACAGTCTCCGAGATTTTTGTTGTGTACGTGTCTGTTTCATGAACTATTGTTACAGCTTTCAGCATAGAGGCATTCATTCAACATTTGCTCACCTATCTGTTGCGCAACGATTTGACTGCACCTGCTTCATACCTCACGGTAAATACTTTACTGAACTTTTTGCTGGCCTCCTTAGGTCGATATCTACCATGGATCGCATGAGAGTTTCATGCCCCGCAACATTTAGAATGACTCAATAGTCCGATCCAGGAGTGTAAATCTCTCCGGCAGCGCTCACAGGGATAGACACTACTAGGTGGAACGGCTTCAGTTGCATGCCGACGACGTGATTTGCGTTTAGCAGTCAAGAGCTGTATCTGCTTTCCACCGCTTGGGTATGGCGATGTACATAGTGCTTCAAAAGTGAACGTTCAAGACCAAGTTGTCGGGTTTTCTATGTTCGCTGATCTGGTGTTGTAGCAGTAGAACGTTGCGTCATTAATCTTGGGAAGTGATCGTGCTCGTTGAGTCTTCTGATTTTAATACACTGGTTGTTTGGTTTCTTTCATTTTCATTGGTCCTTCGCAAGGTCATACGGCTGAATGTTCGGTTCCTCATTGGTACATACATGTCGTCCATAGAACGTCTTGATTTTACGACTGCGCTGTGGAGTGCCACGCTTCGAGGAATTTCCGTATGTGGCGCGTACGTCCCCTGGCAATGACTTGGGTTCCATTCGAGTTGAAGTGATGCCCTTCTTGGTCAGCGTGAATCGACAGTAGGGATTTGTAATCGTGCCTCCTCACCGCCCATTAGTGTTCTCTCAGTCTTGCACCCAATTTTCTCCTAGTTTGTTCCACGTAACGCACTTCACATTCTATGCATTAGGTTTTGTAGACCAACTTTGTTGTCTTCTTGTTTCAATCCATCTTTAAATTTGCACAGCTGGTTACGAAGTATTCGCATAGTTATATGTGCAACGTTGATCCCAAGTGGCCGCAGTACTCTTGCAGCGATTTCTGAAACATTCTCAATGTATGGTAGAGGTTTCCTGACCTGTGGGCTCGGTTGTTCCATAGATAAGCTTCTTGGCTATTTGTATCCCAGTATGAAGTTCTTCGGGTAACCGTTTTTCTTAAGGACCTTGAAAAGGTATCTTTCTTTCTCCACCAGCGTTTCAGGGGTGTTATACTGCGTATGCACTCGGATGAATAACTTTCGTACACAGCTCCTTTTGTGTGCAATCGGATGCTTACTCTTGAAGTTGGAGATTTAGTACTTATGAGTGTGCTTCCGGTAGGCGCTTGCCAGGAGGGATCCTGCGTCGCTCTGGTGACAAGGACATCCAAGAATGTTAGGCACATGTTGGTTTCTGTTTCTCTTGTAAACTCTATTCCTGTGAAGACACAATTCTGACAATGTTGTCGTCCACGTAGCGTACCCAGAGTTTCGGTTTAATGAGAGGAATGTCAATGGTTTCCAACCACTGCATTACTGCCTCCACTATCAGTTCACAGATTGGCGACCTATTGGAGTTCCTTTGATCTGCTCGCACAATTTTCCGTTGAACTTAATTTGCGTGTGGGGACAAAGATATAAGAGTATCATTAGTTTCTCATGAGTGATTCGATTTCCGCCGTGTTCCGTTAGTAGCGATGAAATTGTTTCTTTGGCGAGTGTAATGGCGATCGACGTAAACAGACGGCGACATCGAAGGAGACCATCCGCTTGTCATCAGTTAACTTCACGTTCGGCAGTTTTTTTGAGACATTCTTCTGCCTAGTTTATGGAGTGACTCGAGCCTCTGACGAGATAGAGTAGTTTTTTCGTAGTTTCTGACAATGAGACGATTAGATGTAGTGTGATACGTTCTTTGTTCACCTTTGGTGACCATAGAATCGAGGAATGTTCCCAACTATACATGACATTATATGATTATGAATTGTTTATTTTATGAACGAATATTTACTATACTATGGTGCTTATGCGGTTGTGCTTTTGGTTACCATAACATTCTTGAATCTAGAATCATGAATCCATACTTGCATTGTGTGTTCACGTGGTAAAATGAGATGATTGCACTAACCTTACCCAATAATGTTTTAGTGTTCGAGCTAACTTTACCGTGTCGCCATTGTTCTAGGTTATACGTATCACGATGGTATTGAGCCTACCTAATAAAAATCGAACAACAAAAACCGGTGGTGTGGTATGTTTGCAGTGAACATGCCCGCAAATCAGTGTTTATCGTTTAATTTAATAGATTTAACCCCGTCCACATGTGTGTTTGCACATGTGATAGGATATGTTGGACGTCCCAGTCTTGTCCAACAGTAACTTACAAGTTGAAACTTCCTTTACTACGTATTTACGAGTATCCTAATGGTTCTACCCTTGCCTGATGTGCGCAAATATAACGAAATTGCTGTTTCCTTTGTTAATAGAAAATAAGCTTTACACAGCGGCATCGATAACTATCGCTGCTGTGAAATTCTTTTATCTTATATCCCACTGATTCAGAGTAATTCGTTTTGGACCATGCGTATAGACCAGCATTTTATGCTATGGTTGACGATTTCAGACAATATTTTATATGGATGATTAATAGTTACGTGATTAAAATTACACTGAATTCTTCAATTAGTCAAACTCTTCATGCTTCAACATCATTGTTTATTTCAAAACATAACTCAGTTCTTCTGTGCACTCCAAAACCGGATATTGGTAGCTGTACAGCGCAGACAAAACCACTTCCGGTTTTCTTATCGCACGTGCATCGAAGCCGTCTAGAAAAGCACCATATTTGCAAGTTCCGCCCAAAACAACCTTGAGAAAAACCGCTTGTCTTGAAAATTAAGTTTCGTCTTACGGACAGCAAATCGCCCATTTCGTTTTCCTTATTAATTACGGCATTTCTTCGTTACAACGCTTGGGCTAAAAAGTAAGATTTACACCAGAGAATTATGATATGTCGTTGCAAATTTAGTTCATTCTCACTGCAATTGATCAGGAATCACAAGAGTTGATGCGCTCAGGCTCTAAAGTATATGCTAAAATATTCAAAATTCACAAAACTCATTTGATAAAGAGCAACCTACATTTTTGCTTTTAATCGAATCATTACACATACAGATGAAAAATAAACGAAAGTAGCAATTATTGTAATTATCTGCTGAAAATCAACCAAGCAGACGCTGGTCAAACAGAGCTGGCAGACCTTATACCGCATCATAGCGTTGTGATACTGGTTGGACTGGTTGTTACTTTGGTTTCGGACTGTGTGATGATGCAACGCACTGAAGTGTATATAGCAATTATGTGAATCGTTGGTTGACTGGGAACAAAGGTATTAAGCACACACAACATAGCCAGCGGGTTACAGATTTACCATTGTTAGCTACGTTGGTTGAGTTTAATTGTTTTATCACATTACCAGAAAAATTTCTATGCATTTTATGATGTCCCACGGAGAGTGCGAACATTAGCGTCTTTTACTACATTTATCATCTGCCTGTAGTTGCTTAAAGATGGAATTCAAAAGTTGGCCAATGATCAAGATTTTTGATGAAACAGCTATAAAAATACAGATGATGCAATCGAAAATTATTTGAGGTGTTTGGCTTGCGTAGCTTCAAAAGGGTCAATATACAGCGCCGATAGGAGAGAGCTCTTTTATATAAGCATCCAGTTTCGGTTTGAAATCACGGATCGCAGGAGCGTTCACAATATCCTGTGATAGTGAATTCCACAGAAAACAAATACGCATCGAGAAGAAATGACGCATACAATCGAGTCTTGATTGCAGTATCACGAGACAACTTGAATGACTTCGTGTATTCTTAGGGGAACTGAATTTTATCAAATTGCGGCGAGGGTGATTTTCCATCCGCGGTATTTTATATTTTAGGATCATATCGCTTCTTGTCCCACTTTGTGTAAAATCGGTCAATCCCAGCATGGCCATTCACTCTTGGTATGGGATGTGTTGCATCTCATCAACTAGCTTCTTCGATCGGTGATAAATTTTATCCAGCAATTCAATGTCTTTACACAGTCACGGTGCTCAAATTGGGATCATGTATTCTATCGTTGGATGCGTTTTAGGAGAGAACCGCTAAAATATTCTCCACAGAATTCCCAAGATACCGCTTGCCCAGTTGAAGACTTTCTGGCAATGACTATTCGGTTTCAGGTTATCAGTAATCCAGATACCGAGATTCTTCTCAGCGCTGTTCCAAATCAAGTTTTCATGACCAACATTATATGTATGCTCGTATTACCGGCCAAGTTATAACATTTTACACTTACGTATCTTGAAAGGCATCTGATTTAGTTGATACCAGTGATACATGGCATCCGAATCCTCTTCGAGCATCAAACAATCTTCAATCGATCGGATTTGCTTCCACATTTTTATGTCATCAACAAAAAGAACCATCTTGCATCGTACTACTTGCGCCATATCATTAATGTATAATAAGAAAAGGAAAGAATATAAATTTACAAGCAATACAGATTTGTAACAGTCAGAAAATCCGGAAATATGTTTGCAATCACATCCATATTACCATCCATATTAACTTTTAAAAACAATGGCTGTCAAGATTGATAAACGCATGATTATGCCAGCGTTGTAGAGCATACTGAAAGTAGTGTCAGTTTGGAACAAGAAAACATTTAACTTGAGGAAGGTAAAGATGGTGCACGTAGAGAATAGGTTTGGTTCACGAAATTCTATGTGAACCCTGATAGCATAATAAATATTTCTTCATGAAAAAGAAATAACACGTAACCATATAATATCACATATAGTCCAGTTGAATACTTACGATGAGTCAATACAATGGTGTAGTTAAGTCGTTATGCAGCAAATGCGTGTCCAAATTTCGAATGAATGTTTTGACACTGGGAACGGTAGCAATCGTTTCAGGGAGGGCATTCCAAATGAAATTGACACGTACAGTGTAAAAAATATCGACGACAGCTAATATGGAATGGGAAATATGTAGTGTCGCTGAGTGGTTGCGTTATGTTGTGACTCATGGTATTTAAAAAAATGACTCGATAGATGATGTGGATTACTTTGAATGGCTGTGTGAGGGCTCAATTTTTACATTTGTTTCTCATACTTTTGTTTCTGAAAAATGATTACGAGATTGGATGCACAGCAGTGTATTCTATCAACCGATAGTATATCTTTTTAACCATGGAGACCAAGCTTGCGATGTATGCTCGATGGTTGAAGTTATGTGAATTTTCATGATTGTGTACAAAGTTCTAGTGGAGAAGGTTCTGAAAATCCACCGAAGCCTACCAAGAAGCCCAGAAGCGCGCTTATAGATGGCCTCACAATGCACGCTGTTCTTTAGATTGCCGCATATCCAGACTCGAACATCCCTTTCCGATTTGATGCAACTAAAACTTGTTTACTGACCCTACCCAATGATGAGAAACATGCTGTAAACCCTTGTGGAGTGAAGTGTATTTACAAGGGTGTGAGAATTTTATTTCACCCAACCCCAGTTTTGAGCAATTGTGTCACAAATTCTTCCTACTATCTCAACCGTGTTGAATATTTTTCAATGATGTTCAAAACACCATAATTAAAACTTCATGTTTGTTTCAAGTTCAAAAATCAAAACGCTTCGATTATAATGATCAAATAATAATTAATTAGATCTCACAATAATCCGCGGCTGATTGGGATTATATGTGCCTTATTCATTCTAGCTTCTTTTGTTCTGAAGCTTTAATCTTTCAAGTAATTATTTTGTACGATTCAGGAAACAATGAATGCCATTTTCTCTACTTTTGAAACTTTGAAGGACAGCAAGGATTGATTAATAGAACGATCAATGCTATTTTCGACCAATCACAAGAACATTTTGTGTCTCTAATTCTTGTAACATTTTATCGTGGCAAACATCAAATTACACATTGAAAAATTCACTCATAACGCAAGCATCTGTGATTCAGTTTGCTTTATCGTCTTTTGCATTGTGAAGCATCCAGCCGAGGCATGTTTGCCAGTGTTAACTTGATTAAACAGCGCAAGGATTTTTAATTAAATTACTAATTTTTAAGTCACTGTTGGATAAAGCTGGCAAGAGAAATCTTTTGAATCACATGTGTCCATACACATGGTTAGGGTTAAACCCAAAACATCCAAATTTGCATGCATTATGGATTAAACTGCCCCGACTGGCCAAACGCAAACACCATGAAAAGTGTTGTGGGGTGTTTGTGATGGAAACATAGGCAAATGTGGATAGATTGTTAAAGCCCACAGATCTGACCTAATCAACACTTCTCTATGCACTTGACTAAATACATTGGTTCAAGATTCAACGTTTATGGCGAAAAAAGCAAACAGCTGTACAATTCAATTTGACATAATTACAAAATTTAAACAAGTGGTACTGTAATATTGGCATCCATGTCATTCGAAAGAGGAGTAAAAGTAATGTAATGAAAAATGTTCGTGACCGATCTGGGATTGAACAGGTTAGTCGTACCAACCTAAAACAACAGTGGCATACAAGCGCAACTTGTTTACCATTCTTCCACTGTTTCAAGCGCATGCGAATCCTGATCCTACTGTCCCTATCTGATGAGTGCAAACAGCACGAAACCGGTCGTGGTGTGTGTGACGGAAATGCATGCAGATAAACTTTATTGTACATGGTCATGGGTTCAAATCCATCTACATGAGTGTGGGCGCATGTAATTGAACAGGTTGGTCGTAAAAAACTTAGCAAACAGTAGCATACAAGCGCAACTTGTTTACCATTCTTCCACTGTTTCAAGCGCATGCGAATCCTGATCCTACTGTCCCTACAGCTCCTTGTCCGATCGGTGCAACCAGCACGAAATCGGTCATGAATTATGTGCGATGGAAGTGAATGCAAATATGGACTTTCAGTCTCAAAAGTTGTTTACACTTCGATCATGGTCAAGCATGTGTCTGAGTTTCAACTCCCCAAGAAGGTAAATATCGCTGTACTTAACCCCATACATAAAGATTGACCGCAACAATAAAAGCAAGCTATCTCTTTTAAATACTTCATTTGCTTAAATTGAGAAATTATGTTCATCCTCGGAAAGTCGCGTTTTTGTCAGCGTGTAAGTTAACGAACAATCTCTGAAACACTCTGAAATTAATTGGATGACAGGTGAATATAAAAGCTCATTTGTATGCATCTCAATCACACACACACCACGCCCGGTTTCGTGCTGTTTTGCACTTATCATGTAGGGACAGTAGGATCAAGATCCGCATGCGCTTGAAACAGTGAAAGAATGATAAACAGTAGCATACAAGCGCAACTTGGATGACAGGTGCATTTTGACTGATATAAATCTGCAAATTACGTCGTTCTTCAGCATACGAATAACCCTTTTCCAATAAAGACAAGTACTGAATCGTATCACTACCTCACAAAATGTTGTGGAGATCAGCTATAGATGAGTTACCAGTAGTTCGCAAAAGCATTATTCATGAACTGTCAACGAAACTTGCAATCAGCTAAACGAACAGGAACAGTAGCAAAGAATAGAAGTTAAAGAAACTCCAGAAACTGTGAGAAATGAAAAGAAACCACAATGATGAGTTGTAGAATCACTGTTCATTACGACCAATATATTATGATGCTCACATACCCTTCAAGTTCACTCTAGCGCTAAGCCAGGAATCACTGTGTGATTTTGTATTTGAACATCGTGGTTAGTTGTAAGAACTCTATTCAACAGTGGCACACAAGTATAAGTTCGTTTACCACATTACCACTGTTTCAGGGCCCATTAAAGCTGATCTTACTGTCTCCACCTGTGGACGTCACACAAACCCGTTGTGGTGTTTTTTCTGTCAAAAATCGATCGAATGAATTTTGCCGTTAGGCGAAGATGCAATGATAGGAAGCGAGTGTAGCGTGAGTGGGGATCACCGTTTCAATTCATCGCAGTTCTTACTAAGAAAATAATCTTATGCAGACTCTTATCATACTCACAGAAAATGAGTGCAATAGATTTACTGTTCCTTGCCACGATATTGAGGAGGTGCTCAAATCTCCATGAATGTTCTACGTAGACATACTTTATCCCTTTACGTCCCAAGTTCCCGTATTGATTGTCGGTGCCATTTTTTTGCCCCAGGTGCGCTATTTCTTTGGAATTCCCTACAACAAAATGTGGTGCACTGTCCTTGCCTTACATGTGATATAATCTATTTTATTTATACCATTATATTTTTCACATTATCATTCATATCGTAATCATGTGGTGTTGTAGAGTATTAGCCATAAATCCTTGAATCCACTGATTGAATCTGAGTAATTGAATATGTACCCTAATAGCAATCAAATATCGCTCACGAAAAATCAGGGTTTTTCAAAAGAATGCCACAAAATACTGCTCCTTTAGTATGATGTATGGCGTGGTGAGATTGCATTAGAACTTTACTGTTAATTCAGGTTATTAGTTGTAGAATCTATGTAGGATCTATGTGTGATTCACGAAAGATAACCGTCTCGACATCAACTAAGTCCACGACACACATTCGGAAGAACCAGCAAAAGAAGCATTGGAAAATATAAATATTAAGGTTGAAAAACGATCGACCCTGCTCAATTTAATACAAAGAATAGAGTTCATTCTGATGAAGAATAACTTCAGAGGTTTTTATTGATAAACGTGGAAAGCATGTCGTAATAAGTAGTATGATGTAGTAGGTTGATTTGGGGTCCAAAATTTAGGCGACTAGATGATGGACGTTTAGGTGGCGAGTTCAGCTGTTGTGCCAGTGAAGATGGTGGACTGACAGAAATCCACTAACTTACCAAATTGAAAGAGTACGTGGTTAGCAGGTGTGGATATGTGTTTCTACGGCCAGTCTATCTTGAATGTGATAACCTGGCTGTTATAATTGCTGGGTTAAACATGCTACCTTGTTAATGTCTCATCGCCATAGAAGTTCACGTTACTAAGCGTTTTGTGATGACCAGCTTCGGAGATCTAGTCTAGAGCGCCCTATTCAAGCTTGGAAAGAACGGCCGCCACTTTTGTAGCTGATTGGCGATCACGCGGACACAGTGCAAATACAGCCGATCGATTGAGCGCTTGGCATCGCTTTGTGAAGGTCGTGGGTGAAATGGGTATTCCTGAATCAGAATATTGTATCCTTTGAAGCAGTATGAATTATAAGCTCAACAAGCTGTTATGATGTACACCAATGCCGACATCAGCCAAGCGATGCTAACCACATTCACGTTTAGTGGATTTGTGTTGCTCAGAATATGAAACTTTGTATCAATGAAGGAAACTTCTTCTCTGAGGTTTGTCATATGGTCGTGTCTGATACAACGAAAACAATGTTAGGCGTTTCCCATATGGTTGCTGCTAGCGTATTCGTTCAAACAAAATATGGAAAATAATGGCGATCTCCATCTATTAGATTTCTAGTGAGTCACTCATGACGCACTCTCTATTTCAGCACTCAATTCATATTCATTCACTTGAAAGTGATTTCAAAATATAATTTGCTTACTCTTGTAGTACCGTTGCAAAGCTCAACGAAACTAAACTAACTGACTTCGCTAAATAAAAAAGCAATTAGTCAGAAAATGGTTTATGAGTTGTAAGTGCGGATGATTTAAACACCACGATATATTGGTTATATTTCGGTCGATTACTCTTCAGCGTCATTTCGTAATAGTCTTTTTCCAACTTTTTTGAACTCACTTAATTGCACGCATACGCCAGTTTGATCAAACACAGATCAATTGATGTGTCGCAAGATAGCCCGCAGAATTTTCAATCTAGCATACGCGTATGCGGGTCAAATAACCGAGATTGCAAATTGTTTGACTACTTGGATAAGCCATCATCGCGACCTTGAACGATACTGGTAAATCTTCGTTCAACCGCCCTGATTGGATAAGCGTGTCCTATGTTCGTGCGTGCGTGCGTGTGTGCGTGACTGACACAGCATAAGACAGGCCCGAGAATATCAGCGTTGCCGTTCGCATACACATTCTGTGAGCGTGGTTTCAGTTCGACCGAAACGTCGTGATTCTTTTCCTTTTATTCCTTTTGTTCGCGACCTACCATGTGTTCAAACGAGCTCACCGTGGATGTGTGTGATAGTGCAGTTCACACGCCGACGACGCGGTCGCTAAACACGGAAAACACTTCGTCGAATGGGAACGGAGTTAACGGACTGTTGACGCCACAACAATCTTTGGACCACTGGTCTACCACGCTGCTGGCAGCTCAAGCTTTAGTGAGGACCAAGAAAGTTTTCATCGGGGGAATATCAACCGGAACCACAGCGGAGGAATTGGAAGCATTCTTTAGTAAATTTGGAAAGGTATGATGATAAAAAAACATGGAAACCCATTTAAGATTATTTTTGGAGTTTAGAATAAGTTGCTGTGATGTATAAAGATTCTAATGACATTGTTCGAATGATATGATGATTTTAGATGTATGCTGAGCAAGCAATTTAGTTTCACTTACATTTGACAAACGGCGATAAACTTTCTTTACTGGCATCATCAGTAAACAGATCTAAGCATTAGAGTATCTGTGTTGAATTTGTAGCCCACCGTTTAGTTAATATTGATCATAGTTCTTGTGTATGCATAGAGAACTGAATCATGTCTAGCCGAGCATTGTCTCGTGTAAAAAGTTCCAGCTTGCGTTCAGACAACAATCACGCGTGTAAAACTATGATGTACAATTTTTCGATTCTTGCCTAGATCATTTAAGGATGTATTTTGCTCTGTTCTTCATACTAATAAAAGGATACAAGAGTACTCATTTAATGTTACATGCATTTAGGGAAATATGGCGTACCAACAAGACTTACGATGTTGGAGCGTCCCACGGAATCATATCGTGAACATTTCGAAATATCTCATGGTTCATAAGCTGATACACGTGGCTATCTCATCTAGTTTGAGGCTCTTCTATTCCAACATGCACAACAATGTAAGATTCACCAAACACCTTTACTAAAAAACTGTTCTCAATTACCGTAAATACCCGCGTATAGGACGCACTTTTTTCTTCATAAGTTGCCCTAAAAAACCAGGTGCGTCTTATCCATGGATACTTTTATTATAAAAATTATGCATTTATCATAATATCAAAAATTTATTATAAAAGTTTCAAACTTATCGGTACAATATTTATCAATATTTATCATCGTCGTCACTGTTTTTATTCAACAAAGCCGCCCACTCCTGTTGTGTTATGCAATCATCATGATAGGTAGAATAATTATACTGCCGATGTGTAATATAATGAAAGTGTAATATCAACGAATCATGCAGTAGTATTTGACTCTCGTTGGAGCAGAAACTTTTCCTTAAAAAATGTCATCCAATCATTCGACATGACGCCCAAGAATGAGAAGTGCACTTTCCACGATAGTCTACATAGGCTAGATAGACATCTGCTGACTGAGAGGATGAATGAGTCAGCAATCAGCACACACGACGATCATAGCGATTGTATGAAGTTCACCGTGATTGACTTAAGTTCACCGTTTCTATAAAAATTAATGGAAATTAAGGACTAAAATTGGAATGCGTCCTATGCATTGGTACACAGATTTTCCATCGTTTTTAGGGTCAAATATCCACTGCGTCCTATACATGGTATCGTTCTATACGCGGGTATATACGGTACTTATCATTTCCTTCCTGGATTTCATTAGGTGTAATCAATGTTGGTTTTCCAAATAGCCAACTTATAGCTACACATTGCATGTATGAATGCGCAATCGTGCATTAATTCTATCCTCCATGAACACCGCGCTAATACGATTTGTCATTAGTATCGAGCGGAAACAGGCTAAAGTCCCAATGCTATTATCCCTTCCTGTTTGGGGCAAGGCAACCTGGCGGTATCTAATTGTTTAGTTACTCTCTATATACATCAAATTCTTGCGTCCATACGTAGACGTGGCTCTCTGATATGGTTTCTTGCATTGCTCCTGTGCTGAGCAAACATCACCGGGCTATATTAAACTGCGCCCCGTATTGAGCTACGCGTAGAAATGCGCTGGAGTCTCAATGCTATCATTATCCCTCTCGTATATATGTCTAGGTCTGCGAAACGCGAGGTACATAGCTGTGCTTGGACCCAGATATATGGTCTAATACGATTAGTTTCGCTTTAAGTGATCGTCAACCTCAGAGCTTTCAGCACTAAGAGCAAATCATACAGTTTAAACAAGATCTGTGAGCGGATGCCTTTCGCGGTATGTTGGACGTTTATTGAATCAAACAGTTACCCGTATTCCAAAAGATCTGTTAAAAGCAGGAATTGAAGCTTGAGGTAGGCTGCAGCTGCAGTACAAAGACGATTGGAAACGGATATGAAATAGTTGAACATTAGATCTACAAAATGAGAAGATCTTGACAGATTCACTTTGACAGGCAGTGTCAAAAGAAAGGGAGTATTCAAAGCGGTGACGGTGTGTGTGTTGCGACATAGTGTATACAAGGCCAGGTACTGCGATATAAATCTGTGTCTTTCAAGCAGCATTATAAGCAGCTGTTGATGCACTGCTTCCAGAAAAACGCATAGTGATACTTTATCGGGGACGTGGATTTTAGTGGTAGGATTGAACAATCTTGGTAAAACCAACACTTCAAACTAATATTAAACCTTTAGCATCTAAGTTAATTTCAATTAAGTTCATCATCATACAAAACAGCGGAACACACCAACCGCAACTTCTCTAATTGTTGAGTGAATCATGTCAGCATCTTGTCATCTTTCTATTTTTTGAGTTTTGATAAAGAATGAAACGGAAGTGTGTTTTATTCACACACCGAGACGCGCGCGCATACCAAACAACGAATTTTCATTACGGGTGTGGTTAAATTAGAATTCGCATTAGCGCGTTCATCCACAGGCATTTATCCGCCAAATGGAGAATTTTTTAAAAAATGGTTAAAAATTTCTGAACGCGTCCAATTTAAATTACATTTCTAATTTCACCCAAACGATTGTGTTAAAGACCTAGAAATGAATTGAAAGCCCAACCGCGCCTTATTATCAATGCGAAATCCACCTTAAATAATCCCGCGTAAATTTAAAACCTGACCTTGAAAAAAACGGTTTATTTGCCTCGTTTATTTCCGGAGCGATTCCCTGCTCGTTCGTTTTTGTTCGGAATCCATTCGAAAGCGAACCTGAGATTAATTTGGGTAATTTATTTCAATATCGCTTGAACAGAAACGATTTTGTTTTCCTAATCGAAATTTCCATTAAATAACCCGTTTTGCTAGTGTGAATTAACAGCCACTTCAGTTTAAAACACAAAGTGCTAAATGCGGTAGTTTGTTTTAATTAGCACCAGGCTACCTTGATTTAATCGGTGTTTTGTCCATTAAAGGGTTAATTTAGTAAATCGTTCGATCCTATATTAAATTAATAATGATTAACACAAGACAACACGGTTGTAATATTGTGGAGTAACTCTAATTTACAAATAGAAATTTCGTATCTTTATGGAAACCCCGTATTAAATGCTCTAATGCGCTATAGACTGTTTGAAACATTCTTAATTTATGATAAAGTAGACAAACTACGAAAACAGTTGATTACGTCATCTTAATCTTTGTGCTTCATATACAACATACCGCTAGATTCAAAATTTTGTCAAATTTTCATCGCTGTCCAACACTTGAAATAGGTGAGCATCTATTGCCGCCAAACAGAACGTTTCTCTCTGGTCTTTTCGTTAGCTAACTTCTAACCATGTCAATCATGGATACACGACGCAAGCGCATGTTAATATCATGCTCCACAGCGTTTGCATGTATGAACGATCTGATTCGGGAGGAACAATCTTTCCTGAAGCGTTAGCAGTGCTACGCGTTACTCGAACAATCACCGGTATCAGCACGATGTCGGTGTGATCTAATTTCAGAGACCAAAATCAGTACCAGATCCTTATAAAAGCGTGAAGATGACGCTTTGGACGGCGTATTTAAAGTGAGGGTTACCAAGCAAAATCCACCCGGGTCAAAGTTCATGGCTTTCGTATCATTTTGCAATAGTTTTGCTACGCAACTACTGCTTACCCAGAATTCGAATTCGTGCCGTTGACTCCCATGTGCTTTATTGATGAATGAAAGCACGATTTCTTTCAATTTGAAACAATACAGCGTCCATACGCCTGTTATTCCTCTGTAATCGCCCGGTTAAGATGACAATGGGTTGTGGCATATAACTTTCCAATTGTCTTCGATACCAAAATTGCAACTGAGTATCACTGAGATTAAGGTTCATGGATTATTATTTTGCTATCTAAACTGGATTAAATCCTAGAACCACTTGCTTGAAAGACCCATATCAATTTGATATCAAATATAAGTAGTCCATCCCTTAAACGTAACCCAAATCAATTGCACAGTTTTATGCGCATGCGGATCCTGATCCCACTGTCCCCGCTTGAAGAGTACAAACAGCACGAAACCGGTCGTGGGGTGTGTGATGGAAATGTATGCGAATGAGCATTTTTGCATAAATTTATCTTCGTTTGAGCTATCTTATAGACACACTTTCGTTAGCCAACAAAGTTTCACCTGAAATCAACTTTCGATATTGTTGAAAATAATTAATCGAATTCCGAAACGAATAAATTAAGTTACATTTCTGGAAATTCTTTCGAAAACGTTTGCCTTTCCAAATGGTGTATTGCAATGTCATTTGGTACTAATCCCTCAAATTTTAATAAATTTCTTACCCAAACTATGAACATTCCACTCGACCGAATGTGACGAATCAGGATAGTGCAGAAAAATCATTGAGTTTTCGAATACGAACATCTGTGAAGCCACCAGTCCAGTAAATTTAGGAAGAATACACCTAGTTTAGAAATATAACTTGTGTCATCAGTTGAATGGGATTAAAGGTTCCAAATCAAGTTAAGTATTAATATGAGTACACTTCAATTTTTCCTTTGAATGATGTTTAAGTAAACAAGATAATTCTTTCGTTTCAATTAGTGTGCAACTTTTCTTATAAACCAGATACAATTTAACGTTATAAATGTTTAGGCCGCACAGTGTTAACAAGGCTTAAATCCTTTGTGGATGAGTCATCCAAATATTGGTTCTGGTAATCTGATTAACAGTGTTATTCAAGTATAACTTTGTTTGCCACTTATCCACCGTTTCAATGGCTCACTGGACCTAATCTTACTGTCTCCACCTGATGATAGCAAACAGCCAGACACCGGTAGTGGGGTGTAATTTCGGGGGATGTGAGCAACACATTACTTTGGTCATCCATAAGCGCCTTGAGTGCTTTGACCACGAATCACTATGTGATTCTGTGTTTGAACATCGTGGTTCGTTGTACGAACCCTATGTAACAGTGGCATTCAATGGCTCACTGAAACTAATCTCACTGTATCCACATAATGACGGCAAACAGCTAGAAACCGTTTATGTAGGGAATGTGAGCACATCTGAAACGGGATTTCATATCCCTAAACCGGAATTTACTGGGCATTATATCAAAATTGCTCACTGGCCATCCTACGCCTAACATCAATTTTATATATAAAAATCGTATTCGCTTATTTATATTACACGCAGGCATTGCCCTGTGTTTTCTACAAACATTTCGTCACTGGGGTGGGTCTTAACAATCTTGTCCATCAATGACTCCAAATGCCGTGTTCGCCTAATTGTCAGCCTTTCGTGTTGATGTAGAAATGAGCGAATCAGCATGAACGCCAGCGTAAATTGTTGTTCTATTATGGATAAGAGTATTGAAGAATTGTGTTTTCCGCGACTATCATTTTAGCTCACTTCACTGAACGGAATCGTTCCTTTACATTGGCTAGTGAGGGATCAATTTATTGGTTTCAGTGCTCATAGCATCCAGACATTGCTACCGTCAGTCAGTCAGAGTGTCGGAGCTCTTACGTGTATCGGAACGAGCAAAGCGGGTGTTCTGTTAAAACCCGCTTATTTGGATCAGTACCTGCCTCAAAATATTCCTAGAGGTTTTTTTTAAAGTATTAAACACTTGGCTGTTTACGGAATTAGAATTATCCACGCTGACAAACTGTGTACGTGTAAGCGGCTGTTTAGAAAATATGGGCTGCTTAACGCCACTTGAAAATCACATTTCTGGTCAGCAAACTAAAGGACTATATCCAAACGGTTGGCAAAAAGACACGCAATTTATGCTTACTGTCTTATTATTGGCTAATCATTTGATCGGGTTAACCACAATTTACCTCTATAGAATCTGGAACTCAATGGAATCACTGGAATCACTGTTGACTTGATTAGTGTACTAAGTGACAGACATCATTATTCCAGTGCGCGCTGATGGCGTGATATCAATTCAATTCAATTCAATTTTAATGGTCTAAAAAGCATATAGCTTTACAAAAAACCACAGAATAATATGACAACAACGAATAATATAACAAGCAAAAATGGGATTAGATTGCTTACTGGGCAGTTCAAAAATCAAGTAAATATCCAAGGGCAGAAATTGTTTTCGATTGGTGGGATAACAAATGTAGGTGTATGGTGTTAAGATGTATAGTTTTCTTCAATGCACGGGTTTAGGGTCAAATAGGCATCAAGGCTTTTCTTGAAAGTTTGCTGGTTTGGTGAGTTCACAACATTATCTGGCAGATTGTTCCAAGTAAAACTAACTCGCACGGCAAAAAATGTCGTCTGCAGTTTAGTGTCGATTGAGGGACAGTTAGAGTAAGTGTGTGTGCTCTTGTATTATGCGAGCTCCGTAGATTCAATAAGCATTGTAGAGGGTGATTTTCAGTATTCAAAATATTGTAAACCAGAATCAAATCGCCTCGGATACGACGACGTGGATAATCAAATAAATTCAGAGTTTTGATTCGCTCCTTGTAGGGTTTCCGGCTGAGTCCTATGGCAGATGTTACTGGCATTCATTGAGGATCTGTCCTTGAACGATTTTCGTTCTTGTCTACGTTAATAAGTCATCAGAATTTGCTGGCTATAGCATATCAGTATTTTCTGAAGACATAAACATTTGGAGTGGTATTCATAGCACTGGAAGCTTTGCCATTACATATACATGTTTACACATCAATCTGAATTGCGTTGAATTTATAACATTCCATCCTGTCAGCTCCCGTGAAAAATGTCAATTTGTTTACAGAAATCGCTCATGGTTATTTTGTTTACAATAGAACAACTAAGGTGTTCATCTTATTACGTTCAATTTCATATTCACACCTTAATTGGCAGTTTAAACATGTTCAAGCAGTTTTTAGCTCGCAGTTGTTAGTAATGCTTCGGTCTCCACTGATCTCGAAAGTTGAAGAAACGATTCGAGAGGGGAACAGATTAGGATGTGTAAACATGCATTACCATAAGAGAGCGAGATTGTAAAATGGCTTCCATGTTACACTTGTAGTTCAAATATGAATTCACTAATCATACAACCTGCTCTGCATTTATGTCACTGCCGTTGCTGGTACAATTATAATTAACCTTTGTAGTGTTGTGCTCACATCCCCATCCCTAATTAACCTTCTTTGTAATCGATTTCTGATTGGCCCCTAGATGACAGCCTATTGAAGGTGTTGGTTGTCGAGTGCCAGAAATTCTCATAACCCTAAATTGAAACTTTTGGCGATCATCTCGGAGTTTTTCCAATCGAAGTGGTGTGCAACTAGGTCCGTGTGTATTGAGATTAATGAATTTAGGTCGTGTGTTCCAACATCATGCATGCTGAAACAGGCTGGAGTCTCACTACTGTTTCCTGTTCTTTTTTCTTCCTCATATCTGCCTAGGCCTGGGCAACCTGACAGTATATTCGCCCACGTGCAGTCTTTGACTGTGCGTTACTTTGCCTGGATCAAGCTTGTGCTCTCATAACATGCCATACAGCCAATAACGGTCGCGTAATCGTGCGGCCAGGTTCTGACCCGCCTGGTTAACTTAGTGTTTCTCGTAATCCAGTTATGGGATTTTGTAAACGATGTTTGATCGATCTTTTTGGAGATTTCGTCTTTGATCTTGCTTGATGTGCTGCGTAGAGTGTTGCACATGGCTTTTAAACGATTTTTACTCGGAGCAGGAAAACGTATTGAGCGTATGATAGGATTCTTTTATTTTTCGTCGAAGCTTCCACTTTTCTGTTGGGTTATGTTGAATTTGTGACGGCGTAATCACTCACTTCACTTTGAGATTGACCATTAGTGTAACTATGCAATCCTATACCACTTTTTAGAAACGGTTACTTACTGATTTATACAGAATATTTATTTTCGTTTAATCGATTCAACATTTTTTTTCAGGTCGAAATTTGTGAACTCATGATGGACAAAGCTACGAACCGACATCGAGGTAAGATTTGCTGCAATCACTGTCAACGAATCTAAATTGAGCTCTAAATATCAACGTGGTGTTATCAAGACACATTGTGCTTCTAAAGCGGATGTGCATATCATATCCGAAACATTGTTCGTCAGCTGCGTTTTCATTCTGGTGACATTGTTCGTGTCACTGCATTTCCGTGATGAATGATTAGACGAAGCCAAATAAGATTGAATCGCGTTGTTTTAATTCACCAGTTATTGTGACCTTGACGGTCGCCGTGGCCTTGGGTGAGCGACAGTTGAAAAGTTCCCCAACACCAAATAAGATGGAAGTTGAAACGTATAATGTACAGATTAAAAATACAAAAATACTACTGCAAACTCTTCTTTGTAACTTTGCAACAGGAAGTTGAAACTTAGTATTTGTCGAGAGTATTATATCCAGTTCTTTATTAATATTTTATCAAGTGCCTTTATAACACTGAGCAATTGAGTGTTAATAGCCTGGCTCTTTTCTATCGAACCCACTTAATTGACAACGTTAGTTCATCATCAGCATTGATCATATCGATTATCGTGTACCGTAAAGGAAACCGAGACAGTCGTAAAACATCGTTGAAACTTTTCAATTGACAACACTTGAACAACAACTTTAACATCGATATTATAAACCCTTTGTTGTTCCAGGTTTCGGGTTTGTGACGTTTGAAAGTGAAAATGCGGCGGAAACGGTGTGCTCCCTGCACTACCACGAACTCAACGGAAAAATGGTTTGTTTATTGCAATATTGCGCTGACCTTGAGAATTTTGAATTGAGAAATTACGTTATAGAAAATGCAATTTGCTCGGTGTAAACAAAAGTTGATTATATATGTGGTTATATAAAATAGCAAAGCATCTTAAACATAATTTGATGTCAACGTGTGATCAAGACGTCATAGTGTCTATCAACTGACAGTCAGGTATCCATATCCGTATACTTTTCCTTCACATGTACCCCTAGAACGGTTTCGTTCGGTTTGAACTCACCACGTAGGGACAGTGCGATCATGATCCACGCTTTTAAAAACAATGGATAAATGGTAAACAGCCCCTACAATCACATGTGCAAACAAAGAGTGGGGTTGAACACATGGGTTTGACAGAAAATATTCATAGTTGCGGATTCAACTTTCAAACATTGTGAAATTATTTGATCTACAATAAACTGTATTAGCTGATCGCTGAAGCGTAAGTTTGAAACCCGGTTTATTTGAATGAAAACACCCATATTTGTCAAGAAAACGCTTGAATAAAGCGATGAATTTCTTTTTCGAACAACTTGAGCCGCTCGAATCGGCTCTGAAGAGAATTTGACCGAAGAACGTGCTTCTAGGTAGGAACCGCTATCCGTCATGCTTCATTTAACGATACGCGCACACTTGCAAAAATGAATAGACGTACCAACAGTCCTGTAGAAAACTTTATATCTTCGACATCGATTTAAGGATGACGCCTCCAATGACTCATTGACCCACACGCTATAACCATCCATTCAAAGGAAGCTCATTTTTAGAACGTGTGAATACCCTTCGCCAACAAACCAATAATCAAACAGTAGCTCAAAGACCAACTACCTGTTCAAGCAAACTCAATGTCTATTTACCAATTCACATGCTCCTATGGATTGTGTGATGCGGAAACTGGCAAACCGAATGTTTGAACATTACACCAGTTGGCCAAGCAAAGGTTGTTATAAAAAAGGTGAATAGCTCGATTCTAACCCATTTAATTGACACGGTCAACCGAGTAAGACACGAGGAGGTTTTCTCCGTTGTTTTCAATGTTCCTCGCAACGTGTCAAGGAGATTTGGCGGAAACATCTTCACGAGAGCTGAGGCGATTGCTATCAAAATATTTAGACCTAACTTATGCGTTTAAAACGATTAGTTTACGGTATCTCTCATTGCCTTGGTCAACATCGAACCGAACCAGTTCAAACGATAAAACATGACATTGATTTTTGTTGAATGTCTGATGTTGTGTATTGTAAATCTTGACGAGAAATACGGAAAAGAACATGTTTCGTTCTATTCAACCCCGTTAATTTTCCTTCACATCTAGCTTGGCTGTAAATCACCAGTACTAATATTTCGTATTTCTTCGGCTTTCGGCAAAACCTATGTATTATTTAAAAGTGGGAACTTATAAGCTACTACGACCGTTCCCATGTGGCAAGTCAGTGCCTCTACCGCAGTGTGTGATTAGTCTTCTGATATTTTGTAACTCGTCAAATCAACTGAGTTCGTTAGCAGGTGTTCATTTCCATACAGTACCAAATAAGACACCACAATTGCAAACCATGTACACTTTCATGCATCTGTGGTGGTTGTATTTGATTTGTTCGTGCATCGATATATATTTCTTTCCACTCTTTAGTGTGAACGATGCCATTGAATCGTGTGGGATATAATTACATTTGTTTAACCAACTGTTTTGATTATACACTCCACACACATTTAATGATACATGAAATTGGATTTTATTCTAAAAATGGCATTGAGATTCACAATCACCTTAAGATAATGATCGGGATAAAGTAAAAATAGGAAAAAAACAATGGCACTAGATCCATGTATTGTCACGAAAGTCACGGTCGAATGCTAACGGTGACTTAATACACAGGTGCAAATAGTTCGCCTTGCAACAGCTGTGTCTAACTTCGAATGAAGATCTTGACAGTAGCAGCAGTAAGAACAGTTTCTGGAAGTGCATTCCAAAAACAAAGCAGGCGCATGCAGAGTAAAGATACAGGTGAGAGTACAGGCGGGAATGGAGACGTTGTAATGTAGTTGAGTGACTACGCATGCAGTGGATGGTTTGTAGTATTATCATGCTGCATTTAGGTTTTGTATTACCATGAATGCTGCTAGAAAGCTCGGTTGGGGTACTCATCCATTGCATTCGATTCTCCAGTGAGTTTTATTACTCCGTGCTTTGTTCTATCAAGCAATAAGACAACGTTTTCCAGACAGGGTATCCAAGCGTTCGATGCTTATTCAATGACTGGGAGTGTGTACGTATTGATCATTGTGGGCAAAGTCTCAAGTAGAAATGTTCGGAAAATCCGTTGCAGCATCCTCATGAGCAAGAAAGCACAATTCCAACGGGAGATGTGCTTCACGCTACCACATACGCATACTCCGGAATCATTATGGACGTTATCCAGCTCAAACTTGTCTGACCAAACTGGCATGTTTTGATAAAGCTTACCCGTGACATTTGTGTTTCTCAAGTGAGCGCATAATAAGATGCCATCTGAACTAGCCGGGCAGTTTGAAAGATCGGTTTAAAACAGTTTGCTGACCTGGCAATAAAAATCTACAAATCCATCTCTGTTTCACACTTCAAATGTGTCCTCAAAAATTTGAAGACACAAAGATAGCAGCAGGGCTTGGATGTTTGACGTTAGCGTTCGATAAAGTCGTTTAATTTATTTTTTAAACAATCAACCTTCCAGCAATCAGGTTTCCATTTTATTATGAGAAGAGATAGTTAATATTGTACTGAAATCTTTAAAAAACGATTTCTCGAAAGTTTCCCAAAAATTTAAAATTATAGAAATTACAGGGTATCGAAATGCAATGATTAAATATATGGTAAAGCAAATTTAATAGCGTAGCCTATGAGTCGGCGTATTATTGTTATCATACGAATAAAGAGAGAAAATCTTTATGACGGGGTATTTAGCAATACAAAAAATAGTTCATCACATGTTCCCATGTACCAGATGGTAAAAACTTCGAACATACCCCATTTGTCCATCTGCATTGAAAGCAAAATTGTTTATCTACAATTATGAGAAAGAAAGAAATCTTTGATCCTGAATTACCGCGGAAATCCAACAAACTGATTTGGAAAGTTAGAGAAGTTTAGTATATTCTACGACCTCAGGTAATAACCGCGAGAGTATTACCCGTAACATTTTTCATACTGGTTTTATCAGATCGCTTGTTATTTGATATTTCATCACCTGCTACACAGACAGTAAATTACGTTGCATTCATTAACAAATGCCCTTAATACAACTTATCACTTTTCTCTAACACAAATCAATTTGTGCAGTTGTTGTTGTTGGCCTCCTTCGGTCGATGTCGACCATGGATGTACATCACAATCGCTTGGTTGTTCATATTCTCAAGCTTTTGGAATGACTAAGCAGTCCGATTCGGGAGGAACAATCTCTCCCGCAGCAGTATTGTGGTACAATAAGTTATGTTCCCAATTCGTGGTGGGTGAGCTAGCAGCTCGCATACCATCGCCGTTGTCAAACGTGTATGATATCCATGCCGTATCCATATTGAATACCAGTCTTGGTTGGTTGCAATAAGTACCGAAGAAAAGCATTAGGAAATTAAATGGGATCCAATCGGTTCAACCAGCATTCGGATGGCGTCTCGCTTCCGTCACAGAATCTCTGGAATTACAAACGCAATCGAATACTCTCGACTGTAGCTGATGTTACAACTAAACCGTCATGTGTATGCTCAGAGGATAAGACCAGGATCTGGTAGTCGATATGTCAAGTACAGCGTTTATTCACGTTAATCTAATGCAGCGAAACACGGCCAATGTTATTCGGCACTATGATTACCAGATGTGTAACAATGCGTGATCAAAATTGTTAAAGTTCCCTGTTCTGACTACCGCACTTGGGTGGCATCTGTTCCTGAAATGAAAGGTTACCACCTCAAATCTCGTTGCATGAGTATGACTACTCAATCGATCACAAACGTATTACAATTGATTGATGAACTGCATTCCTATTGAAAACAGTTGCAGGAGAACCCTGCTGCTTTTGTGCGGAAGTCCCGTCTTGTGTATGCTCAATGCTTCAACATACAATTTGCATCATTCACCACCCTGACACTCGGCGCCATATCCGGGTAATCCTGAAAACTGTCAAACCGTTCTGTCCATCATATTGATTATGTTTCTGGCAGTGCTGACCTCTTTGTGAATTCATAATGAATGTATGCGTTTGACGGTTTCACAAAATCCGTTATGCTAATTAAGCTCGACAATTACAGCGCTGATTTAAGGCGTGCTTCGCAAATTGAAATTGGTCCGATTACTGACAGTTTCTTATCGATCGGTTGAAGAATCGTTTCAAACTCACGATAGTATTGAGCTGATGATGTGAAAACCTAAATTGTCGGGAACAAATTGAATGCAATAAATAATTGATCCGAGTTCTATCATATAATATCGCAAGTTCGAGTTTGTCACAAAACAATGTAACGCTCTTGTACGGTTGTTTCGTCCTAGGTCGAAGCGAAGAAGGCTTTGCCGAAGGAAGTGTTGAGTTCTAGCAATGCACTTTTGAAGCAACAGGGAATGATTCTCAATCAGTATGGTGAGTCCACTATTGTTGCTTTGATTTTATTAAAACAAAACGAACCATCATGTTTCGTATACCTCAAGATTTTGGATACTCCAATAGTTGAGTAAGGAAACTAGCAGACCATTCAAGAATATGAATGGAGATGGAACCTGTGTAACCTCATTGATACACCATCCTATTGACCTATGTGTAGAGTTATACTGACATAAACCCAAAGCACGAATGTTTTGCATGGCGGACCTCATCGGTGGTATTGAAACCATCAATTTCGGCATCAGAATTCATTTGGAATTCGATCATGGATGTACATCACAAGCGCATGACGATTTCTTGCTCCGCAGGGTTTCAGCTAACTAAACAGTCTGGTTAGGGAGAGAACGATCTCTTCCGAGACACTCAGCGATAGACGGTACACGGCCGATCAGTGGCAGTTGCCCGCCGGTGGTCTGATCTACCGAGCGACCGAGAGCACTTTCCAAGGTTGTAGACTTCTCTTTACACCGCTCTTCCTGATTGAGTGATCGAGAGCATGTTCTTCCAAACACGTCAACAGCTTTCATTTCTCTTTTACATAAGTGTTTGTAACGCAAGTGCGACTTATTTCAAGGTCAAATTCGCGATCTCTCCTCACAATAAACTAGATCTTTTTGATATTTAACTGAGTACATTTAGCAGATGGATTCACAGTTAAGCAGTTTTGAATTCCTTTTAGCTTATCATTGATTATATTCAATAATTTTTAGTTCAAATTTTATTTTCTAACTGAACGCGGCTTTCCTGCAAGTGTTCAAAACGCGCTAAAATCCCGCCAAGTTTGTTGTGAATCAAATTATTTTAGTAAAACAATGCGAAAGGTGTCGGTAATTATTACAATCTGAAGTACCTTGAATTGGTTAGCTATTGTGAAAGATAAAAATGCTATTTTCGCGGGAACTTGAAAGATATTGGAACGTGTTTAATGACCGATCGGGAAACCATATTCTTGTAAATAAAGTTTATACTGAATGAGTTTGAACAGTTTTTCAGTAATGTTTCGCTTCTGACACAGGAGTTTCTCCACACCAAGAGTGTCATTACGAATGGGAATCAGATTCAAGTTTCATTTATCTAAGTTGGTTAAGTACGGCAAATGCCATGGTGAGCGCTGAGCTTCTTAAGGTTGGTGAGATCAAGAGTAATTGTTGCACTCGTCAGCATGTTGTGTACATTTTATGGCTTCGGTTGTGTGCAGGTGTGATCAATGCCCATTGACGATCAGTCTGATTGCGTAATCCGTCCACACACTAGGTTTCGTGCAAGTTAATGGAAACCCATTGCAGAAGACGCCAGGTTGTGAAGTTGTCCGTCCAATCCACCTTGTTGCAGGATGGTATATTCTATCAAGCAATATAATATCTTGTTGTTGTTGTTGTTGACCTCCTTCGGTCGATGTCAACCATGGATGTACATCGCAAGCGCATGATTTTTTCGTGCTCCATAGCTTTCGAATGAGTAAGTAGTCCAATTCGGGAGGAACGATCTCTCCCGAAACACTCAGCGATAGGCGGTACTCGGAGGCGGAGGCGTGATTTATGTTCAGCAGCCAAGAGCTGTATCTGCTCCTCTCAAGCTTGAGACCACGCTTGAAACAATGCCGCTAAAGTAAGCGGTCAAGAGCAAGTTCATTCCCAACACGTGGAGTCAATGCCAAAAGCTTTTATATTTCTTTCACATAGGTCTTTGTACCGCGAATGTGGTTTGCCCAATGGTCGACTTGTAACACTTGTAAATTATGGATACTCTGCTGACGACGTCAAAGTGTTCACATAGTTCAAGCGTTTGACAAGAAGTATCATTTTGATGTCGCCGAAAAATGTAACATATTTTAGAATCTCTGTGAATATTATTTAATAATAATAGCTTGCTGACTTGTGTAGGAATTATTTTTCCACCTGCTGTCAAACCGCGCACATCTTCAGCACATGCAACTCAGTAGCATTTTGGGTTGTTTATCCTCATCAACTGAAGACGCTAATTTTACTTTCACTATACCTTAAAACAGCAGAATTGTTAAACCATGTGTTTTTATTTAAATCCTCGATGAACTATGGTTAGCATGGCGAACAAGGTGTTTAAAAATCGAATCACAGAGCGATTTCCAGCTTAGCTTTTGATTCGTTAGAAATGATCACCATTGCTTACACGCATCACGACCATTTTCTGACTGTTTGCCCTCATCAGGTGAATACAGCAACCTTAAATCAATGTTAAGATGTTACACAATCTGTTGCATATGAAATCGCTGTTCAATCGAGCTATTACGTTTGCAAATAGAGAATCAGATGGCAATTTTTTGTAAAGCATCGGGACAAATTTTTTACTGACCAATGTATTTTATCACGTTCACCGCTGCATTTTAACTTTCCACAATTTTTGTGTGTTAATCCTCGTAAAGCAAACCCAGCAAGATTGGCTAAATTGAGTCATTGAAGTGTAAAATTATATCCGGAAACCAATGTTAACTTAGCTTGGCAAACCTAACATTCGTTTAACAATCCACACAGATGATCGATGGCAACCATTCGAAGGTATGGAACTGAACAGTTTCAAGTTCCTTCCATCCCCTTCAAGTTAATCACCATTACAATTCCGTTCAAGCGGTTATTTCCTTCACCATCGTACTGTTACCTGTGCTCGACCGGGTACTACACATTGATGTAAATTTTGTGTAAGAGATTGCGATCCTACTTTGCTACGGAGCAAATTAGTAGAAAGAAAGCATACTGCAACCAGGGGCAGGGGCCAAGGCAGATGATCAGTTGTGTTGTTGTTGGCCTCCTTCGGTCGATGTCAACCATGGCTGTGCATCACAAACGCGTGAATGTTCAAGTTTTGCAGCTTTTTGAGTGACTAAACAGTCCGATTCGGGACGAACAATCTCTCCCGCAGAGCTGGCAACGATAGTCTGAACTCGGTTGTATTGCGTCAGTTGCACGTCGGCGGCGTGATCTGCGTTCAGCCGCCAAGAGCTGTATCTGCTCCTCCCCAGCATGCAGACGACGCTTCACACAGTGCCTCCAATATGAGCGGTCAAGAGCAAGTTCTTCCTAACTCGCCGGGTCAATGCCAAGAGCTTTCTTATCTCTTTTGCAAAAACTTATTTGTACCGCAAGTTGCGTCTGCCCAACGGTCGACTTCCTAGTGCAACTTTTTCCCCCCCCAGTTGTGTACACCTCTTAAGCCCGGATGCAATCCTGTAAAAGTCGATTATTAAAACTTCAGCATCAACGGAGAGTACACCGCCATGCTGCCACTCCAGCGAGTATCGGCAGCTGCCGATAATCATTCGCTCTTAATCCGGATTGCGAAAATTCGATTTCGTTCCTCAATTCATGCGTCTTGTTATCGAACGAGCTTTTTCCGTTCAATTGACTGCGAGTTGTTCTTTAAAACGAATCGTGCGCGCGCATCCAATAGAGAAGGAACTTGACTGATTGTTGCGGTTATCGGTCAATCTATGAGGGTAGAAAAAGAAGTTTTTCCGGACAACCACTGATTGTGATGCTGGTTTCAATTCCCAAAACATTTGAAATGTAACCAACAAATGATTAGTTAACATTTGCTAACTATAATTTCATGATTTGTGTGGTTTGTTTACCTCTAGTTATATCAAAGTATTAGTATTAGGTTTGGTATAGAAAGACAAATAGATTTAGGACAATCAAGTATAGCCCATAGTAATAAGAGCAATACAAATAAACCGTAGCACAATATCGTGCAATTGGTGATATTTCGAGCCAAACACATTAAATGGGAACCATTAGTACCAATACAGTGAAAACCTAGCTGCTAGAGGAGTCGACAATGCACTGACTGGATCAGATATGGTAGTTATAAACATCAAGAGCTAAACTTCAATTTGAAAATCTGGATTTATCCTCAACTTTACAATCGAGAACTCTCTGACGTTCAATATAACAACATCGTCTGACCCAACACAAGAGCATAAAGTTTCAAAAAGACGGAAGACCCTATTGCGAACCCAAATAAACACGGACTGCGGTGGGTTTGTAAGAGAATGGGTTTAGTTACAAACGCGACTGGAAACAGGAATAGATAAAGGACCCCATCAGCTTAGAAAAGATTCGCAATCCAGAAAGAATGGCCTAAATGAGGAGAGATCGCTTCGTACGAAATAGCTTAAAGTCAAAGCAGTAGTATCAACTGAGTCGGATACAAAATCAAGCAATTGTGTTCGGGGGATTCTCGTAGATTTTGTTAGTTCGTCCGTGTATTATTGTCTTTAAGGTAATAACTGTCTAATAGAAATGTTCTCTAGATGTGCCTCATCAATATGAAACATATTTTGAACGATTTTGCATTTTGATAATCTGCTCTGAGTCCGTGGATGTTGAAGAATGCGGTGCTTTGATTCGGAGTCACTTTGCCACCACGGATATTATCCTCACGTGGCGAGTGCAAATGGTCCAGAGGTAGTCGTGGGTTGTACAAAGGAAAAGTACTCAATTGCGAATGTTTCGTTGAAAGTTATTTGCTTCAACATATCACGTGCACAATGGTGTTCAGGTGACTGTACACGGTTTATCCAAAAGTAGCTAATCCCCTGAGTGTCATTGCTTACAAGGTCGGGTATAAACACGTTACATATGAAACACCCTACCGTTTATCATCAGGTAGGGACAGTAAGATCAGGATCCGCATGCGCTTGAAACAGTGGAGGAATGGTAAACAAGCTGCACTTCTATGCCAATGTTAAAAATGGTTGGTAAGACCAAACTGTTCAATCACATGTTCCCAAACACGTGTAGATAGGGTTTAAACTCATGATCATGAACAAAAATGCATGTGAATGAATATGCACATTTGAACAGGTTGGTCATGCTAACCTTATCCAACAGTGGCTTACAATTTCAACTTTTTTACCATTCTTCTACTGTTTAAAGCGCATGTGGATACTGATCCTAATGTCCTTACCTGATGAGTGCAAACAGCACGAAAACGGTCGTGGGGTTTTTGCGACGGATATGAGATGGGTTTAACCCAGCTACATGTGTTTTGAACCGGTTGATCGTGCCAATCGTATCCAACAATGTTCCAATATATTTTTACTCCAAATTAAAACATTCGATTGTGTCCAAACAAGGTGTAAACTTGTAAGCCACTATTTCAAGATAATTCAAGGTAATTCAAGGTTTTAATGGTCTAAAAAGAAACAAGCTTAACAACAACCATAGGATGGTAAAATTGAAATTTAAGTGTATAAACAATATAAGAACATAGATTAAACATTATATACGTGTTCTGGAAAGGAATAATGCAATAAAAATTCGTCTAATTTCGTTTTAAAGTCATGCAAGCTAGTGGCATGAGCAACGGTTGAAGGTAAACTGTTCCAAGTAAAACAGACACGGACAGGCGGGAATGGGGTACGACCAGCACATATTCATGGGTCCGATAATTTGTCGTATCCCTTCGCGTGAATAAATCCTGTAAGGGATGGTTCGGGGTATGGAATGTTTTGTAAAGTAAGATAAGGTCTCATCTGATTCGTCGATAGGGAAAGTCGAACAGATTCAGTTGAGCTATTCTTTCTTTATATGGTTTGTTTCAGAAGCTGAGAACTAGTTTTGTTGAGCGGTGATAGATTCGCTGCATAAGTTCCACATCCCTCTTGAGCCACGGAGACCATGGCTGCACACCGTATTCTATGACTGGACTCAAGTATGTATTCATGATCCTTGGGAATATCTTGGGCTGTAACGACCAACCTCTTCAATCACCAATGCTCACGCTTGTAGCTAGCCAATGGGATTGAGCCGAAAATTCGTAAGTCCATGCATTTTCATGGCATACTCATCCGTTTACCCGATCTACAGGTGTGGGGGCACCTGTGATTGAACAGGTAGTTCTTACAAGACTTATCCAACAGTGGCTTACAAGTTTAGGCCTTCTTCACTGATTCAAAGCATGTTGGTCCTGATCGCACTGTCCCTACCTGATGAGTGCAAACAGCAGGAAACTGGTCATGTGGTGTGCGTGACGGAAATCCGTGAAAATGAGGACTTTTCTATTATGCCCACTTTTCTTTCTAGAATGATAACCAACAATTATTTTCAATCAATTTTAAAAATCTTGATTCAAAACAATTTCATATCGATTATTTCAAGGTCCTTATGGCCAATCCCAGCCGATTTATTCGTCGCAAAATCTTCCTGGTGCATTGGAATCCGGGGGTCCAAACTCTGCACCCACCGTTGCAGCAACAATCGCCGCAGCTGCGATGCTTTCCAGACAACAACAGCAACTTCAACAGCTTTCCCAAAACCTCATCAATTCTGGATCGCCTTTTGTTTCGTTGGCGTACTCCTCACGTGAGTTTATCGATTCACACATGACCCATAACAATAATCGATGCCACGTGCCATGCAGTAAAACGTTGCATTTAGTGTACCAGATGGAGACGAGAATAAATTTTAGCTAGCGCATGCGCTTACGTAGCAAACGTCATTAAACGAAAGACCTGACGCAAACTTGTTTAGATGTAGACTTTGATGATGTCTGGAGTCGGTGTTCACAGAACAAGTACTACGTAGGTGGCCACATCAGGGTACGGTTGTTGGCCTAAATTAGTCAAATAACGTCACAATACAGGAGTAAACCAATGAATTTCATTTGAAAAGGTATAACATGTTATCCAATAGATTCTGTACCACTTTTTAACGAATTCGGTGGATAATTCGTAGTGTCCGATAATAAAAATCCACACTTGGAAAAACTGCTATCCGTATGTTGAAGTGGATTTTCTCAGTTCATGTCGAAAATCGATCTCTCACTCTTCATAACGTTTATTACCAATATGCCGTTTGATTAGGAAGTAACCATCTTCCCACAGCCTTCACAATGCTGTTCAAACTCAATCGGTGCATTTAGCAAATATCTGCATGGTCTCCGTTCACCAAACGCACATAGCTTCTGAATTTCACAAATTTGGTAGTGGTCAAGCTTCACTTTATTTCGTAATATACATGTCTTACAAAAATGCGCTATAATTAGCCAACGAAAATCCTTCACGGGAGGTAGCGACGAAACAGATGATAGTTGTTTCTAAACTCTGCATAAATTGTGAAATAACAAAATCTGATTAACGTGTTGTTGACGCCCACAACATCTTCATAGGCAGAGACAACAAGATTAGGTTCAGTGAGCCATTAGACTGCGGAAACAACCGACAAATATAATATCCAGTATGTATGCACTACAGTATAAACCATGCCCCAAAACCGAAGATTATTCAAAATCCACACATTTGTGATCAGAGAATTTCGAACAACTAGCCAAGAGTGAAATTGTTTGTGCGCGCTTGCAATCTGTGATAAAATAAGGCTGTCTCTATGATTAATCAAGTAGAGCAAGAACATTTCTCATCCATGGTTCGCGTCATCCCTTGATTAAGTCAGTCACATCCGTTTTCTGGCCCGAAAAGTGTAGTCTCTTTGAAAAAAGAACTATCTATTCGTCCTAAAAAGAGTTTTAAAGCTAGTATTGTGATAGTCCTGGAAGTGCGCTACACTCTACTGTACTATACTATACTATAAGCACAGCTGTAACTGCCACAATTAACAGAAAAATAATTGCAACAACCTGGCACCTTTCGCTATAAGTGCACTATTTATCGATCGAAGTAATGAAGCATTAGTATTCAACACCACCGTTTTGAGCTGTGACAGCCTGCAATCAATTATGGATTCTACGCTCGGGATGTAAATTTAGCGGATGGTAACCTAGGCAGAGGTCGAATGGCTGTGACTTGATACCAAGTGAAGATTTATGCTAATTGTCCGCTCAATTCACTCGCGAGTGTTAGCTCAGTTAGCTGCAGCATGTGTTTAACTGATGCGTTAATATGCAGAGGCAAGCATTTTTGAAGCTTTTCTGGGTCTGTCTTAATTGAGTTCATATGCCTCGCGGATTAGCTGAGCAGCTTCCAATTGTCCCGTTTGAACTGTCGTGTCTGGGGCAACCAAAAGGTGGCTGTGAAGACAGAGGTAATGGCATACCGTGCGTACGTACTAAATGCTTTAGTGTACGGCAGTGAAACCTGGACCATCCACACAAGATACAAAAAGAAGCTGAATGCCTTCCGTGTACGAAACATCCGCCGTATCTTGAACGTATCTTGGATGGGAAAATTAACGAATGCTGAAGTGCTTTCCAAAGCTGGATAACGGAGCATATTCACCCTACTACCACAGCACCGCTTAAGTTGGCTGGGTCATTTATACAGAATGGAATATGGTTGTATACCAAATGATCGACTCCATGGTGAGTTGATATCAGAAAGTCGACCGCAGACCACACTTTCAGTAGAAAGTAGTTTGCAAAAGAGATATGAAATCTCTCGATATTGACCCCGCGAGTTGGGAAGAATTTGCTCTTGTCCGCTCACTTTGAACGCATTGTGTAAAGCGTCATGTCCAAGCTGATGAAGAGTATGTACAGCTCTTGGCTGCAGAATACAGATTACGCCTCCCCGTGCAACTGACCACCGTCGACTGAGTACTACCTATTGCTGTGAGCGCTGCTGGAGGGACTTGCAGTTCCGAATCGGACTGTATAGTCATTCTAAAAGCTGCGGAGCATGAATCCATCATGCGCTTGTGATGTACATGCATGGTCAATATCGACCGAAGGATGCCAACAACAACAAAAATGCCTAGATTTCACCTTATGCATTCGCACTGTCCAAAACAGCTGATGAATGATGCGTAATTGACTGTTCGCCTTTCTTTCATGACATTCGCTTGTCAAACTGTGCTCGGGTAAAAACGCAAACGATTGTTAGAGCTGCGTTAACGTTTTCGAGGTCAGTTTCTTTTTAGTCGCACGTGAAGTTGTGTTCATGTGCCCGCCATAATTTTTTTTAACGTTACCCGCTCCTGGGATTCGCAATGTCGATTCATGTGATAAGGAATTTTTATGATCGCATGTGTGATGGACAGCCCGGGTATGGCATAAGTCTATCGATTTTTAAAACACCGCCATATGGTGCACAGCATGAAAAGCGTTCACAGTTGGAGAGAGGGAGAGAGGGAACTCGTTGATGAAAAAAGTGGGATTTTGATCTGGGCTTGATGGGTCGAGTTAACCTTCCATATTGCGCTAGCTAATAAGCTCGACTGTCAAAATTCAACCAACATTAGAAGGAGCAAATTGTATTTCACACTTAAAATTAGTTTTTGAGACAGCAGAAGGGAGATTGAAATTTTGTTCAATAGATAGAATGAATTACAGTCGGGATTATTTGTTTACGCAAAATCAAGGAATTGGAACTCATAACTCAGAAATTGCTATGGTAGCTTAGGCAATCAGCTTAATAAAAACCACAGGATGACGTGGTATATGGCGTAAAAACATTTAACCTTCCTAGAGTGAATACGGCTAGTCACAAAACGCGTGCTTTATCATCGAGCTTTGAATTGAATCCACAACTGATTCTGAGTGCATGATTTCTTAGGGCAAGGAAAATATTACAGCGAATATCCAATCTAGAATGTGAGATTTTCGAAGCCTATGGATGTTTGCGTGTTCGATTAAACTGATCAGGCCTTAGTAAATGTTTGATAGGATAATTTTCGTTGTGAATAATTCGAAGGTCCAGCATAATTCCTATATTATTCTGTGGTTTTTTGTTAAAGCTATATGCTTTTTGATCATTAAACTGAATTGAATTTAATTATTCAATTGAATTGAATAACGACACTCTGTATGCAACGTTGCGTAAAATCTTGCAGTCTATGTTTGGACATTCGCTCCTGAAAAAGCGAATTCTTGTAACATGAGGTCAACGTAGCTGCACGATGATCAATTTTGTCACGGAGTTTACAAAAATACTTCCGTAGCCATGATAACTAGCCTTGGATTCAATCATTACTGACAGAACTCAAATGTCTATTGTGTATCCGCGGTAAGACTTCGGACGTAAAACTCCTGAATTTTCAGTTTAGCATACTCAAGCTACGGCATGCTTTGTAATAAACCGTGTGGTACTGATATGCCCCGACTTGAGGTTACACGGCATCCAGACACTCCCGTTTTTTCTGTGGTGGTTTGGACAAGAACTTGCATGCCAAATTGACATGTATGGTATAGAGATTAACCAAGCCGCTGCATTTTGCGTTAAACGGGAATTCATTTGTCTTAGACCAACTCTTTAGGGTGTAATTGTTCCACTATTATGCCATAATGTTGTTAATTGACCTAACACGCTTCTACAGTTTAATATCTTCGAATTACACCCGATATCCTCCATTGCATCATTCATATGCAACAAAATAGAAGCAGCATTAGGCCCTGTGAAACGCTACTTGTGAGGTCTAATCTTCTTGGAAGGGTGCTGCCCATGCGACCTTGGGCGTGTCTGTCAGTAAGATAGTCCATTATCCAATTCAGCGGTATTCTCGCTATTCCAATGGATATAAAAGTGAAGTGATCGGCTAATTTGTTACACAATAAGAGAGTTGTGTAATCTGCAAGTTTTTCGTCTACTTAATTGGCTACTAGACCGACTATGTTTCATTGATCCTTTGATGAATATTTGATGCCGCTCACACAAGACCAGTACGAGGATTCACTACCCCGACCACCATGAACGAACAATTAACGGGATACAGGATACTACCGCCGAATTTATTCTTCAGGAACGATAATCTTTCTCCAATTTCGGTAATGCACACATCCTGTGCATTTACACACCACTACTGACATCTATGCTCTTCAAATGGTGACCCCAAGATTTTGTGGTGAACATTGAAACAATGGAAAAGTGGTAAACCGGTTTGGACTTTAAAACTACGGTCATCCATGATCGACAGAACTTGACAGGGAACAGTAGTTTGGCAGAAGTGAACACTCCAAAATCTTGCCAATTCCATGACGTTGGCTTTAATCTACTTTGTGAAGTGATTATCCAAATATTTGCATTGAAAATGATTCATCAGCCTTATTTTGAACCAAACCAGTTGCACATTTATCTAACAAACTTAACATCCTATCACCGTCTTCTTGTGTTTGAAATATCACCGAGCTTGAACTAACCATCTTTTTGATGATTGTAAACATCCTGAATCCGGCAGCAGCGAGTAAGTGCTGGGAACTTGAACAGCCTAAAAACCCTTCACTTCCATAAATTTGATTGGTCGAACTACATATCCGGTCAACTTGAGATTAGGTATGCCAATGCTATTTAACGTTGGCAAATATACATCGACTAATTCACTTGCAAACTATCGTTAAACATAATTTCATGAATGTTAAGTGATCAAAGTTTATACACACATTTTTCCCAAATCAAGTGAGGACATAATCAAGGAAGTACTACAAGATCATACTATGCTTTGATCAGATTTGCATAGCCCGCCATTTTCAATTGCACAATCGCGCAAAGGACCTCTACGTGATAAATGCCACACTTTGAACCAACATTGTAGATTTAAATTCCTGAATAATATAACCTATCGATCATTAACCAAACCAGAACAGAAACAAATAAAACAAACGAACTCCGCCCCATTTATTCTAACCTCAGATGTGTTAATTTAATCAAATTTTACTAAATTAGCGCTGAAAAATCAGCACTTCCCGGTCGATAGAATATTTTGTTGGTATGGTTGGTCTTCTTCGGTCCATCTGGACCATTAATGTACATTGCGAGTGCATGATTATATCAAATACTACCCTTTTCACCATAGTATGCAGTCCGATTCGTGAGTAAAAGTTATCTTATATTCTCGAGTCGCTACGTAGTACTCAGCCGTTTGATGGCGTTTAAATATTCTCAGCATGATTCCCAATTCCCAAACAACAGCAGCATCTGCTTTTCTCCAACTTGAAGATGATGCTTCACGTTATACCGTCTAAGAGAGTAGTCAAGATATAGGTCTTCCCAACTCCATACGGTCAATATCAAGGGTCCTTTCCATCCTTTAGCGCATTGTCGATCAACTTCTCTGATCTGAGTATCGCATAGAACAGTTCTTTTGGACTGCAACCGTGTTCTATCTTATAAACATGACACAGCGAGTGTAGGTGGATGAATGTACACTGCATTTGTTACCGTGATCATTCACAGTATATTGAAAATGCAACAGATTATTCGTTCCAACTGGATAAGGTAGTGGTCGCGCTACCAATTCGTTTATCCATTTCGGTGTCTAGCGAGAACTTATCCGCCATATTTGAACCAAGATACGTGAAGTGCTGTAATAATTCAAGTTGTGATAGTTTGCAACAGTAATGATTGATGATAATACAGTCCGTTGAACAAGCAAGATATTGAAGTTACCAAGTTACGAGGGCAAAGTAAGGATCCCTTGGTTAATTTTCCTGACACCCTTTGCCGGATAACGGTCTAGAGTAGGAATGAAACTGCTCTAGTAGACTGCATACGGCCTCATTTACAGTACTAGTTGGGTGAGAATACTTGCAATAATTTGCTGGTGAAATTTACTGTTTCGTATGGGCTAACATGACTAAGTATTCAGAACCCGTTAGTGATGTGTAGATACGAGGGATGTGAGCATAGTCATACAATAGCCAATTATGAGCTTCTTGAGCGCTTGACCCGGAATCACTTTGTGATGTTTTATTGCAGTAACAGTGGTTTTGAAGTACAATCACTTTTACGGCCTATCCACTGTTTTATTGTTAACTCTAACTAATATTACAATCAGCACCCGATGAAGGCAAACTGCTACAACCCGGTTGTCAATCGTGTATGCGTTTTGATTCATAATTACGATACAATTTGCTTCTCATTGTGCACCCGCCTACACTGACCGTTGGGGCCCTAGCGCCGGTGACTATGTCCGGTTTCAACAGTACCAGGCATAACTGATAATATGATTTCACCATCTGGACATAATGGTATCCGTCATTTTGCCGACAATTACACCTGCTTATGATGGGGCATTCGGGTTGGGAATCTTTTCTCACCTATGCTGCAGAAACGGTGTTCGAACCATGTCCGTGATCTTATCACACTCACATGTGTTATAACACGGACCTAAAATTTTTCGCATTTTGTTAACAGAAACTAGATTACTTCAGAAGACTTCTCTTATTAATCTGGAGGTTTTTAAAACGGATTTAACGGAAGTTCATTTTTTAAATGTTTTCTTTCGAGAATCTATGAACATAATATGGTTTCTAGAAGTAAAAATGTTTGTTTATCACGGGTTTTATGAATCATATCCTATCGAGTTAATTTGTGATCACTTAACACAATTTTACAATAGTTTTTACATATTGGGTTTTTTTGTTTTTCCCAACAGTGTTGCCCACTCACAATGGACACCAACTGCCAATTTCCCTCGGTCCGTATCTATCACAACAACACACCATGTCCAACAATTCCTTCGGCGCGGACTTAGCTGCGGTTCACTCCAGCGCCTCTTACAACGCTTTGCCGAATATGGAAGGTGGAAAATGTAAGTCTGTGCTTCTTCAATCATCTTTCAAAGTTCGCCGAATCCGATGTCACTGTTCAAATCTAATGATGGCAAACAAGTCGACGTCGTTAGTTGCGTTTAGGCGCGGAAAATGTAGGCGACAACATTCCTGAATCCTATATAAGTGTTTTGACTGCATGACCAGGAACCACCCCGTAATTGTGCCGTTGAAGATCGTGGTTCGATGTACGAACCCTATTTCAAATCGTCTTTAGAGTTTAATTTTGCTCACCGATCCATTGCAACTAATCAAACACAGTCTATCCGATGACGGCAAACAGTTAGAAACCTGTTGTGGACTGTTTTGTGTGGTGTGATTGTGGGCAAAACTACACCCTTACTAGACTTGTTATAATATTCAGTTTTGTAAGCTGACCATTCATAACAGTCGTTAATTTTTGCACAAGTACGGCTATTTACGAATGACTGATTCAAACACCGGGGTGCACTTCAAGATTCAAGATTCTAAATTCAAGAATTAATGGATATAAAATGCACATTGCTTTACATTTACCTAAGCATATTAAATATTTGTTCATGAAAATGAAATAACCCATAATCATGTAATGTGTCCGAATTTCGATGCTGGGAGCGGTAGCAATAGTTTCCAGGAGGGCATTCCAAAGGAAACAGACACGTACAGAATAAAAAATATCGATGACAGCAAATGCACTGAGGAACTGAGTCTATGTTGTGACTCACGGTGTCGGAATAAAGGCACTAATGGATGCTGTAGAATATGTGATATCTTGTACATACCACATCACTCTGAAGGCTTCTTCGGCGACGGGCGAGGAGTCTCAATTTTGACTTCGTTCCTTGTAAGTTCGTTTTCGGAAACCACTTACAAATTTGGTTGGTATATTTTATCAGGCAGATACACGCAGAACATCCCGGCGGCGTTCAACTGACGCCGATCGACTGAGCTCTGCTAATCGTTGCGAGCGCTGCTGGAGAGATTATTCCTCCCGAATCGGACTGTTTAGTCATTCGAAAAGCTGTGGAATATGAGAAAAATCATGCGATTGTTATGTACTTCCATGGTCGACATCGACCGAAGGAGGCCAACAACAACAAGTATATTATTTTGTAACCAGGGCGTCCAAGCTTGTGGTGGTTGAAATTATGTAGGTTTTCATGACTGTGGGCAGCATTTCAATGTTCTGAAAACCCATCACTATTCGCTACCTTTCAAATCGTCATCTTTATCTCACGTTCACTTTAAGCGTTTTGGCCTACAGCAAATGAAACCGTGAGATAAAACATCTGAAGCGTGAAAGTTTGGTAAAAGTGCCGTCAAATCAATCAACTTCGATGGTAATCTAGATTTTAGATTTGCCGATACAATTGAATCAATCAATCAAATCTCTTGCATCGACTAACTTCCCTCTAGTCGTGAGGCAATATCTAAAATTCTATCTCAACGTGTGTAATGTTGTTTTAGACGGATTTGGCAACCAGTGTCCTCTGTCACGACTAATCCCGGAAGAATAGAAAGCTATTAGTGGTTTCACGATTTTTCGACCAAGAATGTTGATTTATTTCTTGTGAAACAATATGATTTATACGTGCACGGATTGCAACCGAAATTTTTTTTCAAGATTGGATTTAACAACCGGAAATGTTAGAATAGATTACTAGGGTTTTGAGATAGACTGCAACTCTTGAACACGCTCTATGATCAGCGCTTCGTTATTGCTTGTAACTAATGTAATAATAATTAAGCTCAAATTTTGAACTGTTTGCCAACGCCAGTTAACACTTTTTCAATGTTACAAGGCTCACTAAACCCAATCTTACTGTCTCCACCTGCTGACGACAAACAGCCAGAAACCGGTTGTGGTATGTAAGTGCGGGGGATGTGATCAACACATAACACTTGAAAAAGTATGTTTAATGAACCATTAAAACGTGATTAGATAGTAAACAAAGTTTTGATTAGACGAAACCGGTAATCAAGATTTGCGCAATCAGCTATGATATTTGAAAATTAAGTTGGGAGTTCCCTTTTGGTATTTTCAAGGTCATTCGTGGTCTGAAGCAACAGGCTTAACAAGACAAGATAAGCAATTAGATTAAATAGTATATAAGTATTCGGGAAACGAATAATTCAATAAAAATTCTTTTAATTTCGTTCTAAAGTCCTGCAAGCTACTGCAGTGAGCAACGGTAGAAGGTAAACTGTTCCAAGTAAAACAGACACGGACAGAATAATAATACCTTCTACAGTTTACGCCGGAATGGGGTACCACTAGCATATATTCCTTGGCCCGATAGTTCCTCGTATCCCTTCGCGTGAATAAATCCTGTAAGCGATATTTGGGGGTATGGAATGTTTTTATAAGTAGGACAAGTTCTCCTCTGATTCATTGATAGGGAAATTCGAACGGATTCAGTTGAGCTATCCTTTCTTTATAAGGCTTTTTTCGGATGCTGAGAATTAGTTTTGTTGAGTGGTGATAGATTCGCTGCATAAGCTCTACATCCTGAACTGAGACTGCACAGCGTATTGCATGACTGGTCTCAAGTATCTTGGGCAAAAATTCCCCAAATACCCGTTTGAGTAGATTTAGGACACGTGTTGATTTTTAAAGGCATTTCTAGTTTGAAGTGAGGTTTTTAAACTGGAGCATATCCAGACACCCAAATCTTTTACTTCACTAAAATTTTCAAAGTCATGTGAACCTACGTGGTATGTGAACTCTACTCGATTCCCCACATTCATGAGTCTGTATTTGTTGAAGTTAAGTGACAGTTTGTTCTTCAACAACCGACTATGAAACGTGTCAAGACCTTTTATTAATAGCAAACAGTCTTCTGGGCTACGGATGCAACACCATATCTTTATGTCGTCCGTAAACAACTGAATGTTACATCGAACAATTTCCGGTATTTCATTGGCATAAACCAGGAAGAGGATCGGATCCGGGACTAAACCTTTAGGAACTCCGCTAGTTGCTGCGAATGGTTTTGATAGTGCGATGCGTTAGGTAGTCATTTAGCCAATTCAACAAATTTCCAGTGATACCAAGTCTTTCAAGCTTCTGCTGTAGTAGTGTATGGTCAACACGATCAAATGATTTTGAGATATCTAAGTAGCAGGCGTGTACTGCTAGCCCTTTATCTATCGATTGTGTACAATCATTCAGGACTATCAGTAAATTAGATAAACAAGAATAATTCAGTCTAATCCACGCTGTTTTCTTGAAATCAACTGATTATTTTCCGCATCTTTCATTAGATCGTCAACGATGGGGCTTTCAAGTAATTTGGAAATCACAGGTAACAGAGTAACGGGTCGTCAATTAGAACATCGAAGCGATTTCTTCCTTCATGGATGAGAGTAGTTATTCCACGTTTCCAATCGGTAGCAATCACGCCATTTGTCAGTGTTTGATCAAACAAGTATGTGAGTAGTTTGCATAGCACATTCACATATTGCTTCAATATGAGCGGGGTTATTCCGTCGGACCCGAGAAACTTTTCAGTTTTAGCTTTACAATACAAGCGTAAGAAAATAGAAATGTAACTGATCGATATCAACGATTAAACAAAATGGCCGTATGACGCAGAAACTTGCAAATCGAATCTCTGAACATCACCATAGTGGTTTAAGCAATAAATGTTCTAAGAAGGTGAATAGTTCTGTTGAATCTCATTTCATTGACACGGAAATCTGAGTAAATCATGAATAGGCTGTCTTAGTTGCTTAGACGGTTCTTCGCAACGTGCCATGAAGAGTTGGCTGGAACATCTTCCAAACAGCTGAGGCGATTGCAATAAAAATATTTAGACCAAATTTATGCGTCCAAACATGACTAGTTCGTGATCTTTCATGCCCTTGGCCAACATTCATATCGACCGAAAAATTTTAACTAACAACACGTGGCATTAATTTTTGTTTCAGGTTCGTTGTTGATCAGTTAGTTCTATTTCTATTTTCTTACGCTTGAGTGTTTGAGCTTGATGAGAAATGCCGAAAAGGAATCCCTTGGCTTTCTTCACGTGTTTTGTTGACAAATATGGGAATTTCAGTCGAATTAGAGAGTACTTCCAAGTTGAGGTTTGATACCTTGCCAATCATTTTTATTGATGCTGGCACACCCTGCACTTTACTCTGTTCCAAGGGCTTTAGACTGTTTTACTGTCATCAGATGGATAAGAGGAGATCGATTTACTTTAATCGTGAAACCGTTGTAGTTGCGTATCTTATATAGATTTCAAGAGCAATGTTTCAAACGACTAAACGATTCGAATCCAGAGGAACCGTCTCCTTCACAGTTTTAACAGCTCTGAAAATTTCAATACATGGCGGATTAAGCTTCAATGAGTGTTTATTTGTTTGACTAAAAATCTTATATTTGTTTACAAAACATTTGAAGAATGCGAAGGAATAGCTTTACGGTATTGCACATCAAGTTTTACAATACAAGCCTAGGAAAATAGAAATATATTAGCATTGCATCAACCACTAAACAACAAGCAATGTGGTGCTCACATCCTAATCACTTACAACTGGCTTCTGACTGCTTGCTGTCATCAGGTGGAGACAGTAAGATTAGGTTCCGTGAGCCTTCAAACAGTGGACAAGTGGTACACAAAGTTATACTTGAATGCCACTGTTACATAGGGTTCGTACAACAAACCACGGTATTCAAACACAGAATCACTTAGTGATTCGTGTTCAAGAATTCAAGGAGCTTATGAATGCCTCGAAATTACACTCCACTACCGATCTTTGGTTGTTTGCCGTCATCAGGTGGAGACAGTAAGATTAGGTTCAGTGAGCCTTGAAACAGTGGATAAATGGTAAACAAGGTTATACTTGAATGCAACTGCTGCATAGGGTTCGTACACATAGTGATTCCTGGTCAATCACTCGAGGCGTCTATAAACGAACGATATGTTGTGGTGCTCACATCCCCATCACCTACACACCACAACTGGTTTCTGGCTGTTTGCCATCATCAGGTGGTGACAGTAACATCAGGTTCAGTGAGCCTTGAAACTGTGATATAGTAGTAAACAAATGTATACTTGTACGCCACCGTTAAGTAGGGTTCTTACCAGGAACAAATAGATTTGTATTTAATATGATGTTTAGATGAACATCGGCTTGGCAAGATGTATCGTATATCGAAGAAAAACGCCGAAAATTGTACAGCTCCAGGTGCGCTCGAACGAATAACAGGTGTTCCATTTTGAGGAAGATTTGTTAGCCAAAATTAAACGATCGATCTTCTGGTTCCAACCGGTTGATCTTGTCTCGTATTTTTGACTTCTGTGTACTATACAACTTTAGAGAGAATTCTTGAGCAGTTTGATAAGAAACAGAAAATCCTCTCGATTTGTTTGCTAAACAATCGGCACATTTGACTTAATCTCCTCAAATAAATGTTTGTAAAATATCTTGCGGTTGAGGGATCAAGTTTATCGATATCCATGATAATCTGCTTTCGTCAGCGTAAAAACGGGTTTATAAGTCAGGTTTTCGCATATAGAGTCTGTTCCGATTACTTACTTGATTTTACAAAATTGTTCATTGCTGTTCTTGAGATTGGTTAGTAGTATTTACGGAATCTATCTATCTATCTATCTATCTATCTATTTATCTATATATCTATCTATCTATCTATCTATCTATCTATCTATCTATCTATCTATCTATCTATCTATCTATCTATCTATCTATCTATCTATCTATCTATCTATCCACTTATCTATCTATCTATCTATCTATCTATCTATCTATCGATCGATCGATCAATCTATCGATCTATCTATCTATCGGTCTAAAATACATCTAGCTTAACATTAACCATAAAGTAGTCATAATGGAAACAAGAATATGAGATAAACTGTACGCTAAAAGTAGGTTACTCAATGAATAAAAAATCAGAAAATCAATGATTGGTATAGAATTCTTTCGATTTAGTCTTGCACGCATGCAAGCTAAGAGAGTGGGTAATGCTCGAAGTGAAAGAGTTCAAGGACTAACAGATACAGACCGAATAAAAGTATTTTCTAGAATTTAGTTGGAAATGTGATATAACCACTGGATTGTCGTGGGTTAGAGCTTGGTGTGTATCTGTTTGTGAAAACTTTTGTATAGTATCTTTGATGTATTGAGTGTGATGTACTTCAGTAATTAGATTACAATTTGCGAAGAATCACTGTTTATATGCCTAGCACAACTATTTTAAATGAGAGACTGTTATTATTTAATGGTTTCTCAAAACCTGCAATGGATACCAAAGAAAAACAGTGCGTCACTCCTCAAACAATTATCACGCGTAAAATTTGGTATGCTATCTATCTATCTATCTATCTATCTATCTATCTATCTATCTATCTATCTATCTATCTATCTAGTTAAATATATAAATAAAAATTTACAACACCATTCATCAAACTTCAATAATAGCAACGAGAATGGCTGTTGAATCTGTGAGTCAATTGATGGCTATTTACTCCAATGCATTATGTTCTACCGGGACAAATGTCGTTTGAGTTCATACAATCCCACGCGCTACTAGCGGCTTCCATGCCTTCAGAAATATAATTTTAAAACCCTGGTGAGGTTCACTTGTTTCCTTTATATCAAACAACATTCAGATTAGATAAAGTAGCGTTTTCTCATTCTATTGTTGCGAAGAAAGGCGGAAATTATGCTGCAGCATCTGAAAGGTGGTTGCCATGACGTCGCTGAGAAACGTCATCGTTGATCGTGATTAGAATTCCGGTGACAAATTGCAACGCTCCTTGACGAAAAGCTCCGTCATTTAGGAATCACGTATGTGTACAATCAATAACCACCTTTCCAAACCTACGACCAGTTTTATGCTGTCACACCCATCCAATATGACCGGTAAAATCAATATCCGCGTGATTCCGTACAGTGGTGGAATCGTTAACAAAGTTTGATCTGGAAAGCCGCGGATTGATCAAGCTGTTGTGATAATCCTTCGCTCAAGTTCAAATCAAGCAAACCTACTCACGATTTGTTTATGTTTGCAAGGAGCATTTCACGTTTTGCGTTGCTTGAACTAACGAATTGCTTCAAACAACCTACTTCAACAGATTGAGTATTCAATTAAGCTGCTCCGCCTACTAGCCGACTCATGCTGTAAAACTGATGTATTTTCACCTTATATTTGTAAACTCAATTCTCAAAAGCTTAGATTCCGTGGGGTGTTTAAGCTTCATATTTTGCTTCATCAATTTACCTCGACAATTTGCTGAATACCTATTCTGTTTAACGGCAAATCAAGCAAGAATGGAGACTGAATGCATTCTATTTAAGAACCATACGTCACATCATCCTAAAGCTAGTCTACAGAGCATTCTCCACCTAATCCGACATTGACGCCAACGTACACAGGATGGAAAATGATCGTATTCCAAAATGAATTGAAATCAGAAAGTCGACCATTGGGCAGACCAAACTTGCGGTACAAAAAGTGAAATAAAAACCCTTGACATTGACCCTACCAGTTGGGAAAATTTTTCGCTTGACCACTCACTTTAAAGGCGCTGTGTCATATCCAAGGTGGGGAAGAGCAGATACACAGCTCTTGGTTGCTGATCGCAGATAGTGCCACCGGCCGAGTACTGCCGGACGAGCTGCATGCTGAAACAGGCTGGAGTCTGGCTACCATTTCCTGTTCTTTTTTCTTCCTCATATGTGTCTAGGCCTGGACAACCTGACAGTATCTTAGCCCACGTGTAGTTCTTGGCTGTGCGGCACTTTGCCTGGATCAGGCTTGTGCTTTCATACCATACATACTGCCTATCACTGTGAGCGCAGCTGGGGATATTGTTCCTTCCGAATCAGACTGCCTAGTCACTTGATACGCTTTGGAGCATGATATTGTCATGTGCTTGTAATGTACATCCATGGTCAATATTGTCTGAAGGAGATGAACAGATCCTGATAATATTTTCACGTTAAGTTGTACAGTAAAACCCAGTAATACATACAACGCTAAGAATAACATGTAAATCCTATCTAAAATATTTTTTACGGAATTTTGACTTTATACTTGGTTATTTTAGAAAACATCGCAAGTGAAAATAAAATAATAACGAATTTAGCCATAATAATAAACACCTATTTATTACATTCCTTTCAATCAACTGACAACAAGTCAATCAAAATTGCGCTTTGCTCGGTGAAAAAATATAATTCTTTCTGTTTCTTCAACTTTGTTCCAAACCTCAGAACGCGAACCACATCCCAACACCACACCCAGCGGGAAACACCAGCAGGTTTTGCGACGGTCGAATTATTTACATTCCACAAACAAACAGATTTGGAAAAGCATTTTGTCGGCTAGCTTTATAATCAAGTTAGGGAATTATTTGGACGTATGGGAATTGTGAAAAATTTATAATTTAAGGAAAGCGTGACGTCATATGATTGAGAAATCTTGTTATGTATTACAGCGATAAGATTTGTAATGAACACGTTTGATTGCAACTCTGTTCCAAGGTCATTGAATGATTTCGACTCATAACTCGATTCAAGTTTCTGGATTCAAGGCAAAACTAAATCTAGGTTCGAATAGTCAATAAACTTTCCAATATAGAAATACGGCTGTATTGTTAAGTAGCGGAAGCATTGTCCTCAGTAATATTTATTGGCTCTTGAATGCATTTCACCCTCAACCTTCTAGGCGTTCACCCCATCATTATTACAAGGCAGGTCGTTTGAACAAGTGGCGATAGCTTAACGGATATGACCTTCAACTATAAATATAGTTATCTACAGCGCCATCGTTGCCAACATCAATCAGAAATCTTGAATGCATTTCACCTTAAACCTTCTAGGCGTTCATCCCATCAGTATATCAAGCCAGCTCATTTGAACAAGGGGCGATAGCTTCACGGATATGACGTTCAACTATAAATATAGTTATCTACAGCACCATCGTTGTCAACATCAATCAGAAAGCTTGAATGCACTTCACCCTAAACCTTATAGGCGTTCATCCCATCATTATTTCAAGGCAGGTCGTTTGAACCAGCGGCGATAGCTTAGCAAATATGACCTTCAATTCTTAATGGATGATTCAGATTCAAATCCCGCACAGGCATGCATTTATGGCAATGTTCTCATTAAAATTCCTCTAAAATTTAGTTGGGAAAAACTACGACACCTTATAACCTATCTACCGATAGATAGATAGATAGATAGATAGATAGATAGATAGATAGATAGATAGATAGATAGATAGATAGATAGATAGATAGATAGATAGATAGATAGATAGATAGATAGATAGATGATGGATAGATGATAGATAGATAGATAGATGATAGATAGATAGATAGATAGATAGATAGATAGATAGATAGATAGATAGATAGATAGATAGATAAATAGGTAAATAGATAGATAGAAAGATAGAAAGATAGGTAGATAGATAGATAGATAGATAGATAGATAGATAGATAGATAGATAGATAGATAGATAGATAGATAGATAGATAGATAGATTAGATAGATTAGATAGATAGATAGATAGATAGATAGATAGATCGATAGAAGATAGATAGATCGATAGATAGAGAGATAGATAGATAGATAGCAGATAGATAGATAGATAGATAGATAGATAGATAGATAGATAGATAGATAGATAGATAGATAGATAGATAGATAGATAGATAGATAGATAGATGATAGACAGACAGATAGATAGATAGATAGATAGATAGATAGATAGATAGACAGATAGATAGATAGATAGATGATAGACAGACAGATAGATATATAGATAGATAGAA
>JACCGJ010005750.1:0-23671 GCA_013407085.1 Atriophallophorus winterbourni
GGTGTACTGGTTAGGGCTGACTTAAAATGAGAAAACCAATGTGCCGCTGCGGTTCAGCGTGCACACAATGTACTTTTTCGGCTGAAATCAGTGCTATCGAGCAGAAGACCCAATGTATTCCTGCCACTGTACAAAGCATTAGTTCGGCCGCATCTTGAATACTGTGTTCAGGCGTGGTGTCCTCACTACAAAAAGGACATCCTTCGACTTGAAAGCGTACAGCGCCTCGCAACTCGCATGATTGAAGGTCAGCGAGGGAAACCGTACGCTGATAGAAACCTTCAAGATCATGGCCGGTTTTAGTACTGTTCACCCAGGTGAAATGTATGTTCTCGCACCCAATGTGGGTACTCGAGGTCACCCTCTGAAACTGGCCAAACAACATGTCAGGTCTAATGCTCGTAAGCACTTCTTCAGCGAAAGAGTAGTAAGCTACTGGAACTGCCTACCTGAAGATGTCGTGAACTCTAACTCTGTTATGTGTTTCAAGAATAGACTTGATGCCGTATGGAGCTCACTATTTCCTGCATTTTGCCCCTAATTGAATAATGATATTGTATTTACCTGGTCTTTGAAATGCACTAATGTCTCCTCACCTTCGGTGAGGGGTTTTTGCTCTACATTCCAGGTAACCATCCTACCAGAAGAAATCTGTGAACTATTTTGTTTGAAGTGGTGGGCGCTCTTTTTTGGCATACCACCGGAAGAAATCTGGACGCTCGATTGGCGATCTAGCCACTTATCGTGCTGTGAAGAACCTGAACCTGTGCGCCTAACGTCTCTCGATCTTTTCTCCCTTAGGCGCCGTCGTTTAAGAGGTGACTTAATAGAAACCTTTAGGATCTTGAAGGGTTTGACTGGCGTGCAAATGAACGACTTCTTAACCTTAAGCCCCGAGCTGGGCACCCGGGGCCACTCACTTAAAATTGCTAAGAAACGATGTCGGCAAGACTCCAGGAAACACTTTTTCAAACTTAGGGTTGTTAACTTCTGGAACATTCTTCCAGAAGAACGTTTATCCTGCAGTACCGTGTCTAGTTTTAAGCAGGGTTTGGACCGCAACTGGGGTAAGTTGTTTCCTGAATACTCTCCTTAATTGCTCTACAAGCTTAGGTTTTTCATCTTTTAGCGTTATCCCGTAAATAAAGTGAGGGCTAGAGTTCTCTGTGTTTTTTATTTTATTATACACAATGCTACTTCAGCTGACCTCTCACCATGCTGGTGAAGAGAAACTGCTCTTTCTTTTCCCAGCATCGGCTATAACGCGGTGCTTCCTAAGTTCAACCCGGATAATCTCTTGGCTTCGCGATCGGCGAAGATTTCAAATTGATAAAAATAATAAACGTTTTGGCAGTGGTGGGTGCTTCTCTGCAGCTTTCCACCGAAAGAAATTCTGGACGCTCGATTGGCTTGTTAGCCACATACTGTCCTGTGCAAACTGAACTGAACTGAACTGAATGAACTTCGGAATTGGACTGACGGATGGATGCTCCCGATTAATGGAAGAAGTCAATAGTCAATAGTTTATTGTGGTAAATATAGCTGCAAGCTTAAAAATAACCACAGGATATTGTACATAATGGGTCGAAATTAAAAGTGATTGTTATGGACGGGGATAATGGGTGCGTTCTTGGACAGTTAAAAGGTTGGGGTTCAAGCCAAAAGCTTGTAGGGTAACCACACGACAATGTTCAAAATATGGGTCCGTGGAAGTTTGGGCAGTTTCGAAGGAATGTGAACGCGAATATACGCTGGAAAGAAAAGAAGGGTGCAGTATCAATGAGTACAAATATGAATGAAGTTAAAAATTGCGCAGTATATTAAAAAAGTGGAGATCAAGGCGCTTCTTAAAAATGCTAAGAGAGGGGGCGGAAATAACTGATGGTGGTAGGGAGTTCCAGGTGCGAGGGACTCGAAGCGCGATGCTATCATGCACATCGGGAGCAACAACATGCGACATGCATATCATTTGGAGGGCCATGGTCTCAGGATAGTTAATGTAGAGCGAGATTTGGGGGTGATGGTAACTTCATCCCTCAAAACTGTGTAGGATACTGCCAGAAAGGTCGGTTCTGCCAGCCGCATGTGGTGGGCATTGAGACGATCCTTCTTAGAGATAAATCCCAAAGTTTTTCAAGTTTTGTATAGCTCTCACGTCAGACCAATATTAGAATTTGGGCTTCCGGTGAACTATCCGTTAACTAAAGGGGAGAAGGATCGACTGGAGAAAGTCCAAAGGAGGGCTACCAAGTGCGTGAGGGGTATGTTTCGTATTCCCTATGACGACAGATTGCGGGAACTCAGACTTTTCCCACTGGAATATCGAAGTATGCGATATGATTTGCTGGTCACGCGGAGAATCCTGCTTGGATATTACGGAACGGAACTTCAACAATTCTTTTCGGTTCCACATACTGTCCTGTGCAAACTGAACTGAATGAACTTCGGAATTGGACTGACGGATGGATGCTCCCGATTAATGAAAGAAGTCAATAGTCAATAGTTTATTGTGGTAAAAATAGCTGCAAGCTTAAAAGTAACCACAGGATATTGTACATATTGGGTCGAAATTAAAAGTGATTGTTATGGACGGGGATAATGGGTGCGTTCTTGGACAGTTAAAAGGTTGGGGTTCAAGCCAAAAGCTTGTAGGGTAACCACAGGACAATGTTCAAAATATGGGTATCCACGGACTCCAGAACTAGAGGTCATTCACTGAAGTTGCAGAAGCGCCGAACGGAACACCTGAAGCCATCGTTTACTCTGTCGACCAGAGTGGTCAATATTTGGAATGCACTCTCCGCTGATGCAATCGGGGTAGTCACCGAAGAGCAGTTTAAACGCATATTGGACGGTGAACTTCCCGCTATCCTGCGCGATTCGCTTACTCTTCCAGCTCAGTAACTCCTCGTGAGAAATCTACGCTGAGATAGCAGAGACCCGGGAGGCTTCGCAGCCGTCGAGGTTATCCAACGCACAATAAGAAAAAACGTGTTGGCAGTGGTGGTTGCTTCTCTGCAGTTTTCCACCGAAAGAAATTTTGGACGTTCGATTGGCTCGTTAGCCAATTACTGTCCTGTGCAAATAAACGGAGCTGAACTGAAGTTCTTCTTCTGAATCGAAAGCAGAAAAGATAAAATCCAGTTTAAGCTTAATCAGAGTAATGTGTTGTTCGTATCCCCGCAATTACAAACCAGGACCGGTTTTTTGCCGTTTGCCGTCATCAGGTTTAGACAGATTAGGTTCAGTGACCCCTGAAACTGAATAAGTGTTAAACAAAGTTATACTTGAATGTCACTGTTACATATGGTTAGTACAACGAAACACGGCATTCAAGCACAGAATCACATACTGATTCTTGGTCATGCACTCAAGGCGCATAACGGTGACCAAAGTCAAATTTTGCTCACATTCACCGCACTTACACCACTACCGGTTTCTGGCGGTTTTCCGTCATCAGTTGGAGATATTAACATTCGTTTCAGTGAGATTCGAAACTGTGGATAAGTAGTAAAAGAAGTTATACACGAATGCCAGTGCTATATATTGTTCTTACAACGAACCACAGTGTTCAAACACAAAATTACATAGTGATTCCTGTTCATCAATAAGCGGCTTGAGTGCTTGACCATGAATCACTGTGTGATTCTGTGCTTGAACACTGTAGTTCGTTGTACGAACCTTATGTAGCACTGGCATTCGAGTATAACTTCTATTACGACTTATCCACTGTTTCAAGGCTCACTTTACCTAATCTCACTATCTCCACCTGATGACGGCAAACAGTTAAAAACCGGTAGTCGTGTGTAAGTGCGGGGTATGTGAGGTACACATTACTTTGGTCATCCATAAGCGCCTGGAGTGCTTGACCAGGAATCACTGTGATTATGTGTTTGAACACCGTAGTTCGTTGTACGAACCCTATATTATGTAAGATTAGTTTGTCGCCGAGGGAGAATTCCATGATATGAGGTTGGGCATGCCTATCAGGAACTATGATATTATTGTATCATTTGTGGTTACTGCATGGTGTCCATTTGCATGATTTCTTATAATCCATTAGGATTTTGCGATGACCATGGGCTGTTAGAAGGACGTAGTTGCTGGCATTCTTTTTTGGTGACAATGATGGTAGACTAGATTGCACGGGTTAAATTGGTGGGCAGTATGAAACACTGCGTCGTTCTACGAAGAACTTCGTTCTCACTTAAAGAAAGCACGTAGAGGCGATACAGTAGTTCTTGCCGGCCGTTTTAATGCCCGAGTTATATGTATTGTGCAATCTGAGCGCTTCCTTATAAGGATGTCAGACGACTGCACAGACAATGGAGAGAGATTGATGGTTCATGCATAACGAGCCTTCATATACTTTCAGAAAGATGAAAAGAATATTTTAGTCAGCAGTTTAATCAGCAACCTCATCCACACACCGCCGATATCCCTCAATCTCCTTTGCTAGGGCCAATGTTGCTAGCCCCGCCCAGTTGTTTTATATGGACCTCTCTGCCTCCATATATCATGTGTGTATCAAGACTAATTATGTTCAAAAATAAACTTGACAAGTATATGTTGACGAAATCAAACCTCGCACCTGAATACACAAGCTGTGTTGTGTTGTTTTTATACATGTTCTATATTTTTAATCTATGGTTACTGTAAAGTATTTGCTTTTTGGACCCTTAAAACTTTGAATTAATTTGAAATAACTTTGAAAAAGGCAGGAGGCGAGACAGACGTAGCAGAATTGCACAAATTGTTTTCAAAAGTTTTGATTGATGAGATGGGATCTGCGTTCATGTGTAAATCCCTGATAATACCAGTCTATAAAAAGGAGTACGGAACGAATGTTGCAACTATCGCTTACTTTAGCTTATTCTATTGGTAGCTAATATATTGGTCGCCATCCTTCTTCGCAGGCTTAGCCCAATTCGAGAGAACGATTCTTGCGAAGAGCAAGCTGGCTGTCGGCTAGGGCGCGGATGTGTAGACCAGATCTTCGTTCTGCGTCAGTTGCTAGAACACCGACACTGGTTCAACGACCAACCGTAGTAGTGTTTCTGGATATAAGAGTCGCCTTTGACTCCGGTGATACATCCGCCGTGTGAAACTGCTTACTTCGCAATGCAATCTTATTGAAGTACGTCGCCATCTTGAAGGATTTATACGCTCATTCTATAAGGTGGGTAAGGGCGTACGATAGCCTTTCAATGCCATCCAACCCTACTACGGATGTAAGACAAGTCTGCCCAAGCTCCCCGTTCCTTTTCAAATTTTCCATCGAGGACGTCCTCGAGAGTACTGTTAATAGTTTCTCCACGGGTGGCATTGAGTTCCTTCCAGGTTGGCATGTCATGGGCCTGAATTATGCTGACACGTCTCACTATATGTCTCAAACTTTGTGTTGTTAGCCGCCTGCACTGTAATGCCAGTTGGTGTCAAGTTGCGGTGTGCCTGAGATCGAGGAATAACGCTCACTTCTGCACCAGTATCAACCAGAAAACAACCTGGTGGATGAGTGGTACACAAAAAGCAGGCGACTGTGGAAGCGGGCAGCAGCAACTGTCGCCATTACTAGCTGGTTTGGAAGTTTCGCACAGGCTTAATTGGAAAAGCCTCTGGGTGTCAGTATCCGGGTCGACACTTCTTTGAGTGATCGCCAAATGCATAGTGGAAAGAGCAGAACGGCTTTTGGTCATGCAAACTCTGACGATGGCGTCTGCTGGAACTTCTAGGGTGACCAAAGTTAATCGCAGCTTCTAGTCTGGATAAACGTTCAGTGATAGCGTTTATTGGTGAATCAGTGTTGGAGATATTATCTCTAACAGGGCTAACGGATTGTGGTATCATAAACTCGTTGATTTTATCGGCGGTTTCAGCCAGAGTATCGAGTTTTAGGATATCACGAGATGCATCGAGAATAGTATTGGTGTTCACTGGTTAACACTTTAGCCGAAAGTGGCGTAAAATAGAATCGTCCGTATTGGTCTGTCCGACTTAGGATCGCATGAACCATATTAACTGGGACGGGTACCAACGTCTAACTCAACGCCAGATAAAAGCATTTGTAAACGCGCTTCATCGGAAGCGAATGTGCGCCTAAGGATGGCTGTTTTAAGTTGTGATATATATATATATATATATATATATATATATATATATATATATATATTCGAAATAAGAACGAAGAAATTACAGAAAACAGCTGTGACTCACGAAATGTTCACTGAATACAAATCCGTTACAATATTCTTCTTTTGCTTGATAAATATTCTAGACAGAAAATAAATTCCAAGGAATGCTAAAATTGATGTCGATGATGTTAGTCGCTGCAGAATAGAAACACCGAATCCAATCAACCGAATTCAACCCCATTCTACATGTGTTTTTGCATAAGTGATTGAACAGGTCATTTTCGCAAAGGTTAAAACGGCATTGCTTCACTATCAAGTCATAAAAGTCACTCTAGCACTCAAACGATCTTTCAATGAACACTAAGACGAGGGTTGTAGCAACCTTATTCAGCAATGGCATGCAAGCGCAACTTGTTTACCATTCTTCCACTGATACAAGGCGTGCGGATCCTCAGCGTACTGACAATGAAAGCCGCAAGCAAGCTGTCATGCTGATGTCGCTCTACTCGTTCACAGCACTTGTGTGAATGCCTATTCGATTCTAGATGTAGACACCTCATCCTAGTGTGTCTGTGCCTAATCTTGTATAAGTTCAGTAACATTTAAGATCTCGCCCTTTCCCTTATCTTTTAGAATATTTTACTAGGTCATGGTTGTATGGCAGTTAAACACGTAGTACTTGTTACCGGTGTCATGGTCCCAATGTTGATGTCCCTACCTGATGTGTTCAAACAGCACGATACCGGTCGTGGGGTATGTGTAATATAAATCCATAAATTTAAACCCGAGTTTTCTATCCATTACATCCGACGCTCGTTTACGATGTCGCTTGGCTAAACAAGAAATTCAAAAAAACTGTATCGTGATTCCAACCTTTGTCTCTCTTCTGCTACCCTGGGAAGTAACGCTCTATTGCCTACAGTTCACCTTTTCTCATAGTACTCAAAATTATTGTGCTTCGACGCTGAGTTTCAAGTTGCCACATGTAAGATGATTACCGATATTCTTACTGCGAGAATCTTTTGACGGTCCACGCGCTTGATCTTTGGGGTCTTTTGACACAACTGAGTTTTTAAATCACTAACAACTTAACGGTCATTTTAATACCAATTCTATCAGCATATAGTTAAAGCCTTTTTCCTGTTTATCCATATTCTTTATATTTCCAGGCCTTATTCTGAGCGGATTTTGTGTGAAACACTTTCTACCACTCTGGCATTCCATGTCATATGATCCCCGAATCCATGGAGCCGCTTCCACCCGGCTGGGAATTGCGGTTGGACCAAAGAACTGGCAGATACTATTTTGTGGATCACAACACACGTTCCACGCAGTGGAAACATCCTGTCACAAATCAATATTATTTACCCAATAAAGCTGAACATTCCAACGCTGATTCTAACCTTCAGGTATGTTTGTGTACTCCTGAGGGTTCATAACACTATTTTAGGCTCCAGCTACTAATAAACAACCCCCTACAGTATCCGATGTCATACGAAAAGTCAAACTCTTGCAGCCTGAAATTGACAAATTTTCAGGTACGATTTTGTCATTCAATTTCGTTTCGTCCGGTTTTTGATCATTAGTCAACTTCAGTTATTCATCAAAATGTTCGTGTTCATTCTCTTTTCGGTCACAATCCCCATGACTGTTTTATTTTAACGTTTCTTTCCTTTGACCCTCGGTAGCGTGTGAATTCTGTATTTAAGCTTTAAGAGCACTCTAAAACAGTGGCTACAACGTCTTACTTTGCTACCCATTCATATGCCATTCCCGGTCTCACTGAATTTAATTTAATTGTCCCAACCTGATGACATTAAACAGCCATGGACCATACGTGGAGTATAAATGTAGGTGATGCGCCCATCGCATTTACCATTTTTACGTACCAAGTGAATTCGCAATTACCGAACAATTTATCAGTAATCTGAATTTTTTTATTTCTTATCACGGTGCTAGGTATGATGGTATGAAAGCACAAGCCTGATCCAGGCAAAGTGCCGCACAGTCAGAGACTGCACGCGGGCGAAGATACTGTCAGCTTGCCCAGGCCGAGACAGATATGAGGAGGAAAAAGAACAGGAAATGGTAGTGAGACTCGGGCCTGGTTCCGCATGCAGCTCAATACCTATGGCCAATCAATTTAGCACAGTGTTAGTCGCACAGCACAAAGTACTGATGATTCCCTTTTAGGTTTCTTTTACACGAAGCTCCAAATGCATTGTGATCTTACTCAGTTAACGTGGTGATTGGCTGCCTGAGTTATTTCTCCAAATAATGTCCCTATCCATTTTTCACCAAAATATTATGAGGATCTGGGTTAATCAAATTATCCAACCGTTGCTAGATTCGGCCCTAGACCGTCTTAGAATTAAAATTAGAACTTCTTTCCATAGTGACACAGCAGTACAAAATTATGGGGCCACAATTGCAAAGAGCTCGACATGTTCCCCATACAGTCTGTAGACCTGCGCTGAGATCTGGTCGCCTTTTGTCCTTAGGCATTGCAACGAATACATCTGACGAATTATTTGTCTTAGCATGAGATTACCACGTGCCTCTGACTGTCGGTCCTTATGATGTGACCACCGATTCAGTTGTGATATGAATTCACAAGCCCGATCCAGGCAAAGTGCCGCATAGTCAAAGACTGCTCGTGGGTTAAGATACTGTCAGATTGACCAGGCCTAGATAGATATGAGAAAGAAAGTGGAAATGACAGTGGGACTCCAGCAACTCACTTCTGTTGGCAAATTAATTTAACACGGTGTTAGCCGCACGTCACAAATGCATTGCACGTTTACACATCCGTGCAGAATTCCGTTACGAGGTTATTGCCAACTTTTTCTACGCATATTTCGTTATTATGGTATTTCATTTCACGCTGTAAAATAGTCGATCGATTTGCGCTCAAATAGTTACATATGAATGATTTTGCATTTAGCGTTAGTCGTTTTTATAAATCGGTATTTGTTTTCATTGAAAATATGCATTTCTAACGGTCCGTGAACTAAGAGCTTATTATGTGTTCACGTATGTGCAATCGTGCAGTACTTTGTGCTGTGCGGCTAACACCGTGCTAAATTGATCGGCCAGAGGTAGTGAGGTGCATGCTGAAACAGGCTAAAGTCTCACAACCATTTGCTCTTCTTTTTTCTTCCTTATATCTTTTTAGGCCTGGGCAACCTGACAGTATCTTAGCCTACGTGCAGTCTCTGACTGTGCGGCACTTTACCTAGATCAGGCTTTGGCTTTCATACTATACCGTACCATGTGTACATAGCCTCGATGCGTATTATTAGACCGTCTTCGTTTTGTTTACGCCTTTCGTCAATGACCTTTTTATCGATCTAAAACCGGCCATCTTCACGCCTGAGCTGATAATCAACTGATGTGAATCACACATATAAGCTGCACTGGAGACTTTTGTTTTAATGTGAAATCTTTGCCACCAGCCTCGTTCTTTTCCACTAACGTCGATTCACCTTCATTGGAGTGGCGTGGTGTGTAATGGAGGGGGATGTGAGCACTACAATACATTGTCTATTATTATTATTGCTGTACCGATGCACTTTCTGTCCTACATGTCTACAATGTTGCTAGTTCACCTACCTCTGAGATAATTTCTGCACTCAACTAAGCTCGACCTTTGCAAACTTCCCGCTTTCACATCACAATACACTTTTCTAAGTCGTACATGAAAGTTTTGTATAACGCGGAACTTCTTCGTGTTCGTGATATTATATGATTACTTGTTCTTGTGCAGTCATTCAATATCTCTGCGTTGTGTAGGTAACATAGTGTCAAATTGTATTGCCGCCTTCAGTCAACGGTATTTGGACGTACTATGGAATCTCACTGCAATTATCTGTTATGTTCTTTACACCAGGAGCGAAACGTTACTGAAAACCTGCTCTAACCGATTCATTAAAAAATCTTGCTTTTCATGAATATCTCTTATATCGGTTTAAGCCCGAGTCACCTGACAGTGTCTCAGTCCACGTGCAAACTATGACTATGCGGCAGTTTGCCTAACAAGAGGCTTGCAATTTTAGTAGCATCACTTGTGTGGGAGAAAGATAGCTCTTTTCTTACTGTTAAATCCATGTTTACCAACAATGCCAGTTTATCATATTTCAACGAGGTTCTTATTCATGTATGTATGTATGTATGTATGAAAGCACAAGCCTGATCCAGGCAGTGACGTACAGTCAGAGACTGCACGCGGGCATGTATGTATGTATCTATGCATGTATGAATGTACGTACGTTCGTATGTATGTATGCATGTATATATACATATGGACTGAAAATCTCGGGATTATGCAGCCATGAAAATCCAATTGTTCAATGTTCCGTTTCTTAATGAAGTTCATACATGTACCACACAATCACTGATTATGAATGATTACTACCTGCCCCTACGAATGTCCAGGGTGTGATTGCTAATAATACAAAGCATTGCGTGTACACTGAACTCATTGTGTGACAACGAACGAGGCCAACATCAAAAGTTCTCTAGCAACGATTATTGATACTCAAGCTGACATTTGAGGTTGGATACTTTTACTTTTGTGCGTCTATCTCATCCTGGAGGATGAGTTGGCTTCAATGAAGATTCTTGGGAATTTGGGTACAAAGCGGCGTCCCCAGCACCACTCGGCGTTTGTTCGAGTCAGTTTCTCCAGCTTTTGCACAACCAAGTGCGACCTACAAGGCAGCAGGGAGTTGCCAGAAAGAGGCGGTGTGCACCAACTAACCGTTCCAGGTTTCTCCTCGGGGTTTTCTACCGAAGCCTTTCCCGCGATCGGCTATCCCGCAAGGCAGCGGAGATTTAAAATCAGGGTTTTTCTTCCCTTAGATGAAATGCCCTCCCAGGCTAACGAGCTCCATCTGCCCGAAGCAAACTGGTTTTGAGGCGCTAGTCACTCGCCCTCGCCCCTTCTCCTGTTAGTAGAAGCAGTTCCGCCGGGCTCGGGGAGCCACTCATGCAGGCCAGAAGCTGGATTTGGTTGTCAGAGGCTATTTGAGACGCGCGCCATATGGGAGCATTTTATAGACAGTGGGAGCTTATCCCCACTGCCACCCCCGGTTATGACAACTTTTGGAACCAGGTATGGATACTGCTGTCGAAAAAGTAATTCCTTGGGCATTTTTATATCTAAACTTAATAGCACCAATATCCTGTTTGAGCATATCAACACAAATGGTGTTGTAATCCTTCTCACTCGGATTCACTCAAACACTTGTCAAGTATTTTTCCGTTTTCTCGTTTTTTAATACTATTTGAACATCTATCCTGTTTTATGCGTTATATCTTGAACAGTGCACGATCCCCGTATTATCAGAAGTAAAGTTTTGAGCTTCATTCGTTCTATCTGTAAGGTTCTGAGTTCTGACTAGTAATCCTTTTGCCTTAGGTAAAACCAACGACAAAGAGTACACTCGCCTGATGGAAAGCTTGGAACAATGCATTCTACAACTTGATGCCATCGACGTTCAAGGTCACGAAGAAACACGTGCCATGCGACGTGCAGCTGTCGTGGAAATCCAGAAATTGATGGAAATGCTTGAATTCCGCGCTTCAATCTCAACCACAGGCGAGGTTGGACAATCAGCCGAATGAGTAAGTATCCATGGTGCTGATCCTGATTAAAGTTCCAACCTGACCACCTTTCAAATTTATTTTTGGAGTCTTTGACCTTCTACTCTTGTTCTTGGTATTCGATTATCTAATACCTGAGCTGTTTGTGTTTGTAAGTTTTGTGTACTATTAGACAATCCTTCGGGTTTAACTTCACTGATTGGTGAATTTTCTCTATTACTCACCATTAAACCTGGTTTAAATATTCCACTGGTTCGAAATAGTATTGAATATTTGTAGTTCAGGCACGCAAGTGCAATCGTGCAGTACTTTGTGCTGTGCGGCTAACACCGTGCTTAATTCATTGGTCAGAGATAGTGAGCTGCATGCTCAAACAGACTGGAGTCTGACTACCATTTCCTGTTTCTTCTTCCTCATATCTGCCTAGTCCTGGGGAACCTAGCAGTAACTTAGCCCATGTGCAGTCTCTGACTGTGCGGCACTTTTTCTACTACTTTACTACTACTTTTGTGCGACTATCTCCTCCTTGAGGATGAATCGGCTTTGTTGATGTCACAGATTGCAGCCACCCACGCTTAGCGGTTAGAAGCGAGATCCGCACTTTGCCTGGACAGGCTTGTGCTTTCGTACCATACCATAGTTCAAGCACGGTGTGATGGTCCGTCTGTGTTCTTTGAGTCGATTGTGGACATTTTGTGAATGCATTTTGTAGAAGTGAGAGAAGTATTCGTATTTGTACAGTTTACCATTTTGTGCATTTGCTTTTGCGTATTCCGCTTGCCTGCTTTCCCTTTTCCACGCGCTTGCTTATCTGCTTTTCCTGCTTCATATTGCTTGGCACTTTGTCTGGCTCCAGACTTGTGCTTCATGATGATGATGATGATGATGAGTATTTTGCAAATAAACTGTAATGGGGATATATTTTAATGTATTGTGGTGTTCACATCCTCTGTACTTATGATCTTGTTTTCGGAACAATGCTTGTGAACATACTGTGCTTTTCAATCGAGCCAGCACGGTTGAATTCCAAAAAGAACAGAAGAAATGCTCAATGTATTGTGGTGCTCACATCCTCATCCCTTACACACCACTACCTTTTTCTGGCTGTTTGCCGTCATCATTTGGAGACAGTAAGACCAGGTTCAGTGAGCCTTGAAACAGTGGAAAAGCGGTAAACAAAGTTAAACTTGTATGCCACTGTTATATAGGGTTCTTACAAAGAACCGGTAGTGGTGTGTAAACAATGGTCTTGTGAGCACCGCAATACTTTGATATAAGAAGACGTTTTCTGATGAACTAAGCGATCTTGAACCTCAATCAGTCGCCCCAGAAATCTGTTATTGCGGACATATCATATGGGTTTAATGCAGAGATGAAAAAGCCTTGAAATTTCAACTTTCTGTCATTGTGATCACCCTTCTTTTTAGCTGGGGTTCACGTGATCAGACGTCTTAGTAGCTACTCACTGTCAGACTTGCGGTTTGGAATCGTTTTCAGTGACGGTTTTGCAGTAAACATCCTGTTGCGGTTTGCTTGTGTTTTGTCAAACAAAGCATATTTTGTTGTATGACAATGAGAGCCCAAAAGAAACTATCGTGTTGCTGTTGCTTTACCCGTCAGCAACATTTGTTTGAATGTGTGTTTAGTTCGAGGTGTATGCACCTCTTATTTGAGGCCTCACTCACTTCTTATCACTTAGCCTTACCTACGAGACTCTAGGGCGCGGAGCTCGGTCAGGGCTGTCATAAGGCTTTGCGAATTTTTCTGGATATGCTCTGTCGATGTTTCCTCCTACCTCATTACTAGCGATGACCGTTAGGGATTTTGCAGTTTCATGTATTCATCTGACACTGTTTTCAGATAAAGCAATGGGTAATAACTTTTTATGCCCCACTATCTTCACCGTATCGAAATGTAACAATCATATTGGCGCATGCTTGCAAGACAAAGTCCAACCACACAAAAACTGCTACAGTTTCTGCTGTCACGTATAAAAGCACAAGCCTGATCCTGCCAAAGTTCAGCACAGCGAAAGGGTACAGTCTATAAAACCTTGGACAGTGAGAAAAGAAGAAATAAGACGCCTGTAAGTCTTGGACAATAGCTGTCTCCGGACCATCAATGAGATACTTCGCACCATCGGACACGTAACGCAACTATCCGTAATAGATTTTTAGGGTAGCGACGTAGACATCGAAACACAAGTTAACGTACACAGACTTCGCTGGTTGGACACTATTGGGAATGGGAAGTCATCGTTTTCCTAACTCAGAATGGCGTTGTTGCAAGGGTGACCAGACTCTGACTTGGCTCAAGCAGATGACGACTTTGACTTTGAAACCACCAGTGGTTGGTGCGATCCGTCTCCTCTGTTAGGGTCCAAGCGATCAACATTCGCTGTGGCTTCTTACCCGTGGTGATATGGCTCAAAATCGTATTCAGTGGCAGTCTTGTTGTAGACATCTTGAATTATTCGATTAATCTTGTATGCTGTCAAGTGAAGAGGCTAGAAAAGCTTGTTATGACGCTTGACAGTGAAAGCTGCAGGGAAGTTGTCGTGCTGATGTGGCTCCACTCGTTCACAACGCTTATTTGAATGCATGATTGATTCAAGGCACCTCATACCCGTGTGTATGTACAATCGTGCAGTACTTTGTGCTGTGTGGCTAACACCGTGCTAAATTGATTGGCGACCGGTAGTGAGCTGCACTGGAAAGCACGCTAGAGTGTTACTGCCATTTCTATTTCCATCTATTTGTTTATCATATCTTTCTTGGCCTGGGCAACCGGAAAGTATCTTATCCCACGTGCAGTCTATTACTGTGCGGCACTTTGCCTGGATCAGGCTTGTGCTTTCATACATACATACATACATACATACATACATACATACATACATACATACATACATACATACATACACAAATACATACATACATACATACATAGATACATACATACATACCAGGCTTATTACTACATCAGCTCGTCCACTGAGACAACAAGAAATGGGATCCTGATCTTACTGTCCCTACCTGATGAGTGCAAACAGCACGAAACCGGTCGTGGGGTGTGAATGACGGAAAAGCATGCAAATGAATATTTTGGGAACTATCCTCGTTTCACAATCTTTCATATTCTGCGTATCAATTTTTATACATGTTTTCATTCTCATTTCATTCCAGGCCCAATCTTTCGATCTCCGTCGGGTTATCACATTGATGTTTTGCTTGTAAATAATCTCCAGTTGTAGGATTTGTGCCTATGATATGAGTTATGTGATTACAGTGGCTGTCAAAGCTATGCACACCGACGAAGTTGTTTTCTTTTTTGTTGGGTTTTTGTTGGTTCGCTAATGTTTTATAACTTGTTTGATCGTTCAAATTTTGTGCTACTCTTCATTATCCTATACATACGCACTCATACATTCATAAATGGCTACTTTTATACGTCCATCATCATCAACAGGCCCATCATTATACCCGTAGTATGAACCGAATGCTTACGGACCTGAAAATATAAAATCCTAAAAGGTTGACAAGGTTGGGACTTGTAGAGTTACGGAATATATAGAAGAGTAAATACAGACAAACTTGGATGAGGTACTTCAACATCGAATGTAAAGTTTCATGACCGAGTAGAGAAAAATCATTACGACAACTTCCTTGAGGCCATCACTGTCATGCATTGCAATAAACTTTCCCCGTCATAATCATCATCAAAGACAGCATTACACCGGTAGCATGTACCGAGTGCTTAACTGTTACACAACCATGAAAAAGTAAAATCCTCAAAGATGGGGAAGGGTGGGACTTAAATAGCTACGGATTCTATAGAAGAGTAAGCGCAAACAAACTGGGAAGAGGTGCCTACACCTCGAATGGAACATACATTCAAACAAGTTTCGTGAACGAGTAGACCACGACAATCTACAAAACTAAGCAAACACTCCAGGCAGATGCTTACTGCAAGACCGCCACTGAACGCTGTCGTGAGACGCCATGAAGCGTAACTAACAACTGTGATATGTAATTACGGGGACCTAACACAGAAAACGAGCTGAGCCAACTTTGAAAAGGTTACTAGTTAGACTCTTCAGTTGTCTATGTGACTGATGTGGCTGTTCGGTCACCACCATCACACCGGATGTGCTGTTTACATCAGGTCTAATTTTCTCACTCATACAGCGTGGACCGTCGCCTTGTAAACTCTACGTTCTAGCAATAAAAACAGTCCTTTTTGACATTAGAGGTGACCTTGTTCGCGTAATTCTACGGCCGCCATAGAAATGCGTGCAGAACGATGTAGCACTATTGATAAAACTAACGAGATACGTAAGACAGTTTCACGCGCGCGCTTGTCAAATAGTATTTGATAAATAGTTATCCTGCTGCCGAACACTGCACTTAGTATACGGTATACACGAACATATCCATTCTCAAAGTTAGACAGTGAACTAAGGTTCAAATAAAGGATCATATCTGTTCTTTGTCAAGCGAACAGTGTTTTGTGTTGCCCACATCCCCGCACTTACACACCACAACCGGTTTCTGACTGTTCACCAGTAGGTGGAGATGGAATCAAGATTTTATGGTGAAAAAAGTAATTGATTCACATGTACCATTGGATGAGAGCTGGAAATAAATTCAGAGGATGTAATCAAAATTCCATTGAGGTGTTAGTTTTGCGTAGCTTTATATGGGATAAATATAGGGGGCCGATAGTGGGGTGCTCTTTGACACTAGCATCAAGTTTTGATTTTAAAACAGATCGCGGTAGCGTTTTCAATATCTTGTGGTAGTGAATTCAACAAAAAGCAAATACGCGAAGAAATGACGTCTGCAATCGAGTCTAAGGGCGGTATAACGAGACAACTTCAATATTTCCATGTATTCTCAGGGCAACTGACTTCTGAGAGATTGCGATTTTCCATCCACAGGATCATGTCACTCCTCACTCCCTTTTGTGTATAATAAGTCAATCACAGCGTGGCCATTCGCTCTTGATATGGGTCGTGCTGCATCCCATCAACTAGTTTTGTCGATCGGTTGTAAATTCTATCTAGCAATCCAATGTCTTCGAAGCCACGGTGCCCAAACTGGGATCCTTACTCTATCGTTGTATGGGTGCAATAATTTAGAATGCGGTAGAGCGTTTTCGAAGAGACCCGCCCAAATATTCGCAGCCTTCTCAAACTATCGCCTGGTCTGCTGAAGACTTCCGGCAATGACTATTTGGTTTCAGGTTATTAGTAATCCAGATACCGAGATCCTTCTCAGCGGTGGTCCAAGTCAGGTTTCCATGGCCATGATATGTATGCATGAAATCACAAGCCTGATGCAGACATAATGCCGCATAGTCAAAGACTGCACGTTGGTAAGATACGGTCAGGCTGTGCAGGCATCGACAGCTACCGGAAAGGAAAATATCAATGACTGAAACTCCAACATGTGTTTGCATGTAGTTCACTACCTATGGCAAATCAATTTTGTACGGTGTTTGCTTCATGTCACAGAAGTACTGCACGATCGCACATCCGTGCATGTTACAATAAGATTATATGTATGCTCGTATTGCCGGCCAACTTGTAACATTTTACATTTACGCATGTCGAAAGGCATCTGATTTAGTTGATACCAGTGATATAGGGCATCCAAGTCTTCTTGCAGCCTCGAGCAATCTTCAACGGATCGGATTTGCTTTTATATTTTTGTCGTCAGCAAAATAGAACCATCTTACATCGTATTACTAGGGTAATATCATTTATGTACAACAAGAAAATTATAGACCCGAGCACTGAACCTTGTGGGACAGCGCTATTGACTTTGATGGTTTTTTGATAGAACGCCGTCAATGCGGACTCGCACAATCCGATTGGTCATATAATCGGTTATCCACGAGAATAAGTAATCTGTTATCGCATATCGCACTAGCTTTTGCAGAAACAGGCTGTGGTTGACCTTATCAAAAGCCTTTGATAATCAATATAACAGGCATGAATGGAGTATCCTCGGTCAAGCGACGTTGTCCAGAGTGATGAGCAAATTTGGCAGACCAGATCTGTTCCAGCGAATCCCATGTTTCGCTGCTGATAAAATTCCTTTTGTTTCAAGGTGGCCCAGTGAGGCCTGAAATATTAGCAAAGTAGTAAACCGGGTGTGCTCAGTAACTGCGATTAGCATGGCTTACAAGTTGCTTTGACTTCCATATCTTACTACCACCTTTACTTGGTATTGTGAACCACTTGCTTTTTGCTGATATCGCGCATGAAGTCTAATAAACGTGAACTGGTTGCCACTTTGAGAACAGACAAAGAAAATTGGTGGAGTTCTAAGTCTAAGGGAATGAAATCTGCAGTAGCTGTTGCGAATGGCAGAAAATTGTTCCAACTCATCAGAACTACTGGAAGCGGGCGACCAGGCATCAGTGAGCTGATACGTGAAGCAGATGGTTTGCCCGTTTTTAACATGCACAGGCGCATGGAGCGAGGCACAGTTTAACTGGCCTTCTGCACCCACTGATTTCGAGAATACGGAACACTGTACGCCATGGTCAATTTCTCTCGAGGCTCCGACTCAATCAGAGATTTACAGTGTACTCCGGAGCCTTAAGCGCCATCGGGCATCAGGTGCTGATGCTTTGCTTCCGTTATTTTTCAAAGATGGCGGTTTCACTAGTTCGCGATCTTCATGCGCTGTTCGCCAACATGGGCTGAGGAACGCCATCCATTCCCTTGGAGACAGTCAGTAATTGCTCATATTTTCAAAAGGGGACAGCTCGATTCCTGTGAAAATCATCGAGGTATCAATCTCATTTAAGTAGCTCCTAGAATACTGGCCTCCACTTTGCTTCACCGGTTGAGTACCAAACGTGAAGAGCAAATCCGTGAGGAGAAAACTGGGTTTCTTGCCGGTCGAGGGTGCACAGATCAAGTCTTCACACTCCATCGGGTACTGGAGCAACGCAACGCATTTCGTAGACAAACTATCGTGGTATACCTTGACATCCAGGCGGCATTCGATTCAATCAATCGCGAAAGTCGTTGGAACTGTCTGCTGAGATATGGGGTGCCCGAGATGTATGTTTGGATCCTGAAAGCATTATATTGCCAAACCTCTGGCAGGTTTCGAGCGTACGGAGAATTGTCGTCCTTGTTCAACATCTCTAGCGGGGTGTGTCAGTGCTGCCCTATCTTGCCGTTCGTTTTTATTTTCGGGATCGACGATGTCCTAAGGAAAGCTTTAGCTGGTCTGGTGGGCGCAGGTGTTGAACTTCAGCATGATGAGAGAGCTACCGATGTAAAGTATGCAGATGACATCACACTTCTGTGAGATGACCCTCGTAGAATGCAACAAGCCCTGGACAGCCTGGCACTTGAAGTTTCAAGCTACTGCATGTGCTTTGCGCCTAACAAGTGTAAAACACTTACCCAGGACTATAGCGGCCATATTCCAAACCTAACTGTGTGCGATGTCAATCTTGAATTGATCGACTGCTTTGTTTACATTGGCCGGTCTATCTTTGCTGGTGGTTATTTGGAGGACGAGATCTCACAACGTGTTCGCAAGCGGGGGTAGCGTTTGCTAACCTTGTCGACGACGTAATGTTTCACTCAATACTAAAAGCCGAGTGTACAACGCAGTGGTGCGTGTTACACTACATTATGGGTGCGAATCCTGGTCTATCCGAGTGGAAGATGTCCGTCGGTTTTCTGTTTTTGACACACGTTGCCTTCGTAGAATTGCTCGCATTCGGTGGCAGCATCGTGTTACAAATTTAGATATCTGTAAGTGGGCGTTATGACCAAGTGGCCATGGACTGAGAGAAATGCTGATGCTTTCTCGTTTGCGTTGCTTGGGACATGTTTTAAGAATGCCTCTTCGCCGTTTACCGTACTGCGCCTTATTCGCAGTGCCTGGCAGAACCTGGGAGAAACGACAGAGTGGCCAGTCCATGACGTGGCACGTTGGGATGAAGAAACTGACCGCAGCGCTAGGCTCAGTTGGGCGTATTTGTTTGTCTTGGTGGGGTCCAAAAGCTCCACCTAATAGTTGGCTGGAAACCTTACGCGATATGGCTACAAACCGAAGTCAGTGGCGGCAGTGTATTTTAATGTGTCTTAATTTTTTTAATCCGGTATTATTTTATAAAAAAAACAAAAAATCGCATGCAGTGAAATTACAAAATCAAGCTGCTTTTTGCGCATTTGCGTTTGCATATTCCACTTGCCTGCTTTCCACTTTTCCTGCGATTTCTTACCTGCTTTTCCTGCTTCATATTGCTGGGCACTTTGTCTGGCTCCAGACTTGTGCTTCATGATAATCATGATGATCAGATATGCGTATCCGTGACCTGACATTCGAACAGCGATCTCACTGTGCAATACCCAATTTTTGCGAATTCGAGGATCAGTTCTCATTTTCAAAAAGAAATTTAGCTTCCATGTGGGGAGTAAGCTATGTCCCACAACCTTGGTAGCATCCTCAACATACCTCATAACCTGTCAAGCTTCTGGTTGTTGATATTCATTGGAACTCCACAGACATCCGTTGCAGCATTTTACTAAGTGTTGTTAGAAATATAAACCTAGTTACAGAACGCTTTTCTTCTGAATATAAAATACGACCTGATAAATAAACTGAGTGAATGCCATTATTGTAATACCGAATGTTCCGTGTTCGTAGTACCATTACAGTTTCGGGTTAATATTCTTGTTTCCACCAGATGCTAGTACTTAGACGTTTATGGCTATTGCTAGAAGCAAAATAAGCGGTTAATAGCCAGCGGGTTTCATGAAACTCGAAATGCAACATCACCCGTTGATTTCTATTTGGATTCAAGCATTCTCTGCTAACACGATTACCTCGTCTGCTAAAACCACAATGCAGCAGAACTTTCGAACACCTCCCATAAGACAATTCGTTAAACGGTCGCACAATTCCTTCAAAGTAATTTTTCTTGCGCTACTTGTTTGCAATTCAACTCGTATGAAAATTTAGCATTTGCTGTGGTTTACAATCCATTGCATTCAAAGATGACTTGACTCTAAAAGCCGTTTGACCTCCATTTCAGATGCATATCACCCTCTGTTGACCTGGTCTAAATATCAGAACTCACAGATGGAGCTGGGTTGTTGTAACAAATTTGTAGAGCAGCTTCAGTATCACATTATCTACTAACCAGCTGATCTTGAACTTCGATGCCGGGTTATTTCCTGTCACATCGGAGTCACTGAGAATCAAATTTTAGTTGAAGCGGAGAGACATGCTTCCTGCAATAACTTTGTGGATCTATTTCCCGCTGCTTAGTAAAGTCCAAGATTAACTTAGCTACAAACGTGGAGGCACATAATGTCATGCTTCATTGAGATCGCTACAGTCCAGTGGCGGGTATACGGTATAAAAACATGCTACGCAAATTTGTACATACCGACTACTTGCAAGTATTTTAAAATACAATAAATCTTTAACTACTTTGGTGTAGATCTATATTAACTTAATTTATACTTACAAATAGAACCGTTAGATTCAATATTGTACATGGAAGCCTGCGTTAGTTAGATTTCGGACAACGGACCAACATGTTCAAATACAAATCACAGAGTGTGTATTGGTTGGTTAGATTTTTAAGTCGTTTTTCTAAAGTGATTCCTCATTTGAATGGCCAGCCAAAAATTCGATCTGGCTAATAATAAAGTTTACGCACACGTTCATCATTAACTTGAGCTGGTTCATTCATTTTCGGTATGTTGTGTTCATGAGATGAAGGAGATCGAATTACAACGAAACTGTGTAGTATGCGACAAGGGGTTGTTCGATTGAATATTGGTCTGGATTGTATAATGTCCCATGCTGTGGTGGGTTGTTTGTACGTTTATAAATGCTATGCGCATTTGGAAAGGTTGATTAGAATTTGCAGAACCAGATCCGTAGTTCCCAGCCAATGATTTTCCTAGCAATGAATATAAATTTTTTCGCAAAGTATTTTATAATTCTAAGGTATACTTGCTATGGAGATCAGCTCGAGTGTTAATGCTCCGATCCAACCCGGCTTTTCATGATATATCCAAGATAATATCTGCATTTTTCGCTGCGCGGCGAATAATACGACTAAAGTACTTTCTACGAAACCACGAAACTCGTCGACTTATACTTAGCAACCGTTAGTTTCTGTGACGGATCGCTAGCTTCGTCAGTAGTTTATGAATTGCTTGATTTGCTATCTGGAGAAGTACAAATCTCTTCAGACTTCAGACTGTCATTGATGCATATATCGCTTATATATTCGTGCTCACAATTCCGATGGTAGTATACTGCATCCTTGAGGGTAAACACTCGTTAATAAAACTGGCTATAGCGTTAACGGTTTCCAGCACAGAATCAGTTAATCCGTTATTTGCCATGCTCGGAAAAACACCGGGTTTCAGATTCGTAGTGTTCTTAACGGTACGATAAAGCAGTTTGGGATTCCGCTGCATTCTTATTGCCAGCTTAAGCTAGTAATATTTTTTATCCTCCGGATACAGCGAATAACGGCTGTTATGATTTCAACTAATTTAGATATCAATGTCAGTAAAGCTATCGGAAGAAGTTTTTGAGTCGGAAGCATTTGTAACCATTATAAATAGGAATAATGGTTGCATATCTCAACTTATTTGACTCTGATCTTTGTTATAACAATATTTTGAATAAAAAGACGCTCTTAAGTACTAAATCCAAGTGCAAGTTTTAAGAGATTCCGCTCTGCCCATTTTGATACTCTGGGCGAACTGTTTTTAGTTTTATTGTTCTTCTTATTTGTTCCTCAGTGCATCTGGGAACCTTTACTACGACTTTGTTGCAAGGTATGACGTGTCCTTTAAGCTGGCGACGTTCGCTCTCACTGCTTCCAGAGATCACGCTGACAGCTCGCAATAGCTTATGTGAGACGCTGTGGCACGCATTCAAGATTCAAGAATTTATTGTATAAAAAGCTCGTATCTTACAACCACAGCAATTCGTATAAGACAAATATATATACAAAATAAATTGAGGCATTAGAAGATCGACAGATTGTTGTAGTTTACAAAAAATGTCATGTATTTGCGCGTATGAGAAATAAATTATCGTTTTGGCAAAAGATCATGCTCATATACTGATGTAGGAGGGAATTACTACGCATTAATATATCCAATTTTCCCTGAAAATCCTTTCACTAGATGATTGGACAACATCTGACGGTAGGGAGTTCCGCAAGAAACAAACGCGCACGCAACAGAAGAACCGACGGCAGTTCCGGTGGGAATGTGGAATATCAAATGCCAATGGGTGATTACGTGTGGCATGGATTCACCGAAGGCGAAATAGATGCCTCAGAGGGTGCGCCTTTGAGTTCATTATTTTGTAAGTTAGGATTAGATCAAATCTAACCCGTCTGCGAAGCAGTGCTGAGATCATAATGCGATTGGGATGCGCATCTATTCTCGACGTCAACTGAAGGTAACGAACAGTAACGTTCCGGTTTCAGCCATGCTTGGAAAGACATCTATGTTTTGTTAGTTTTTGGAAACCACTGGTTGCAATAATACTAGATTTTATCAATCACTCAAGTGTACTTTGAACCACCTATTCCATGCGTAAATCATAGTTATTCTTTTGCTGGTTTTGATTATCTTTGCTACAGTCTCAACCAAATGTGACACTAAAATCCATCCGATTATAATTCCAAAAACATAACAGTGTTGGCTGTACTTCAGGCTGTGGCATAATAAGACTCCGCAAATCTGTGCAGAATTTTCGATTTTAAATTTGTCCATCCGAGGCGCATTGAAAGTTCTTGCCAATTTGAAGCACAAACTGAATGTTCACAGATAGCCTATTTCTTCCCGACTATTCATTAACGGTGTCCAAATCGCTTTGCAGCTACATACAACCACTTCAAAATCCTAATATTGTATG
>JACCGJ010005759.1:0-10620 GCA_013407085.1 Atriophallophorus winterbourni
GAGGATTTCCAAATGGAGTTCAGCATGCAGAATGCTTGGTTTGCCTTCCCGATCCTTCTCATGACCTCATCTTTACAGTCACCATTTACAGTCAGTTTGCTTCCAAGGTAGGCTGTATCTGTAACCTCACTGATCGGTTGACCGTCCATGAACACTGATGGTTGCTCCGGAGCAGGCAGGTTTGAGAGCCTGAAAATACGTTCTTATAAAACCGCGTTTACATCAAGTTGAAGATTTACATATTGAGCTCGCCACTGTTTCATATCATCTTGCCTTTGTGCTTGCAAGCATCGATATAAAATTTCCGGCACATTTGTACATACAATGTTCAGGTATTGCATGTTTTGGTGGTTGGTCCTTAGAACGGCAGGCACTGTCCCCGCGTTGTTAGTTTGTGGCTTCGCGAGATGTTGGGAAGAGGTAGTGTGTGATTTTGGTGATCAAGGTTCTATTGGCAGTACTTAAACATCTTTAGCACTTTTGCAAGTAGGTGAGGTTTCCGTTTCCAGTAGAGACTCGAGACGTTGAATCCTGGTGATAATAGAAACATACGTTCCCGGAAATTATCATGTGGACACGTTGGCTGTTACATCCGCGTAAGTAAACTTTTTGATGTGGGTAACCAGGTGGTTTCGAGTTCGTTGATTCGTTGGAATCGGCGTTTATTTCGAGGCTTTATCGGTCAGTTTGTCCATTCGAGAACGTGCTCTACAAGCAACAGAGAAAAAGAATATCTCCCCATTTTTTTGTCACAGAATCGTAAAACGAATGAAAATATTATTACATCGCAGGTGCTACCAAGAATCACAGCGATCAAACTGGATGGCGGGATCGTTATTCTGAACATCCTGAGTAAATTATGCGCAGTTATTCCAATAAATCATCTTATCAACGTGACTCATTCTGTAAGAGAAATGTTCAAATTGTATTCAATACTGAGAGGCATACATATATAACAGTGTGAACAAAATTTGAACGGAAGATGAATAAAATGAATTGCAAAATAAGTTTTTATCAGCAATTGAGCGATTTGTGTATACACAATATGCATGCATGCATTGAAATAACATAATAACTAAATGACTACGATAAATCACATAAAATCTCTATGATGAAAACATTATAGTCCCATCATCTCAAGGTGTGAAAGTAAATGGATGTAGCAACTAGAATTAGTTAAAAACTGATGGACAGATTTGCCTATAACGTTTTGTTTTTCAGAAATATTTTAACACCGTTTATGATATTTTTTAAAACTGTGTGTTGAATGAGTTACATGAGTAATTCTCTGAAGGAGCACCCGTCACAGTTTTTTCAGCCAGTGGCTTAACGCCCTTGTGAAGCTGATATAATTATTTCTACAATATATAATTTTCATTGATATCCTAAATGAATGCTGAAGACATGAGTTATTGACTCCAGCCTAGTAGGGTTCGTGTATGTATAACAATTTATTCTTGGCAATATAAAAATAATTTATTGAGAATAAGTTCTTCAAGTCTATCACGCGAAAATGTCAGCTGGTGTTAACGGGGTATATGCTAAAAGTTTATGCATTTATATAAAAGTATTAATGTGTGATTATCGGTATGATAACTTGAGGCAATCAAGCGTAGCTCGCCGAGTAGTTACGTAATATAGATTTCATGTGCTGCTGGTTGGCGATAAATTATACCGGTTGTGCAATCTTTGCCTGCAGTGGTTGTCAACGAGCAACATAGCTTGTCCTAAAGCACCAAAACCGAAATCTGCGAGTTCTCTGCATTTATGTCTCTGATCATAATAGATGGCCACGCCTCCTACAGTTCATGCACGGTCTCGGCGGATCGGTGACAAGCAACAGATACAGAGTCTTGGTTCCAGCCATACGTTACTAATGCTGTGCTATCCATTCAAAAAATGCGACTACTCCGATGCGATAACTTAAGTGCCCGCAGTAGAGTTGCAGTCTACTTTCGTGAATGTTTAGCGCTGTGTAATCGGTCATCCTGAACTTAGACCTCCTGATACGATGTAGTGTTTAGCCAACCTAGTCAATGGATATAAATGTACCATCAGCATAATTTAACGCTCGAGATCATTCGAAAGCTCATGTTATGATAGACTAATCGAATCCTTGCAAAACATCAAAAACTGCCAGACTAGTCAATTGACCACGTGTGATTTTATTCTTCCGCTTGTGTGTACAATAGTTAACCGCTTTCTGTATTCGTTTAAACATAAATTCGAGGCGGTTATCGGAATTGCTTCACTGCACAACCACGTTGACCAGCCAACAAGTAGACGTAGACTTGACCAACCTTTAACCCTTGGCTATGTATGTGGTGCAGACCGATCGAGAAAACAAGCAAAATTCTTTATGAAAATACAACCACAATCCTTAAATATCAGTCTCCAAAATGCACACACTCAAGTGTTTGATTCTTTCTAATATTAATATACATTTATAAATTATTTAAATTCTAGGATTGACGAGAACAATATATATTGGAGCAATATCTCATAAACATTTTATTTTACATGCATTTCAATCGCACATTCACTCAACCGTTCTATGCTGTTTGCACTTTAGAGTAATGAAGAGGTCGAATAGTTCAGTAGCAGAATCATATTTTAGTTTGACGCTTCTGTTAACTTCAAAAGCTCGAAAATGCTACGTTACAACTACACTGAACAACTCATTCAGATTTGAAAATCACAATGAGCTCATGCAGTCTTTGAAAGCAGCATATACGATCAAACATATAAGAATTCGTTTCCAAAGAACGTAGTCGTATGCCTCCAGTAAAACGATAGGATCTAGGATAATGTCTACGGTTAAATACATTTTCAAGCTAAAAGGTGATTCGCAGTGAAATCTGTCATCTGACTTTTGTATACGAAATTGAATAAGTTTAGCGACATACCTATTGCCAGTAGATCATGAAATACTCAATCTTCCGGATTATCCCAGAATTGTAAAACATCCTATGGAACTCGGTACGATCAAACAACGCCTCAACCTCAAATTTTATCATTCGTCTTCGTAATGTATAGACGGCTTATTCACCATGTTTCGCAATTGCTATATTTTCAACAAACCTGGTGATGATGTCGTCGCGATGGCTCAAAAATGGGAGCAAATCGCTTGCGAAAAGTTATCACTTATGCCTTGCCCTGAAGTCGAAATTCTCACCCAAAAGTTCAAGTCGAAATCCGTTCATTCCCTGATACAGCATTCCATCAATAATTCACATATGTCCCCTGGATCTGTAAATAATGTGGAAAACCTGAATGGAACCGCTCAGACTGACACACCATTAGCGATGCGCGGTTCGTTATCGTCGAGCCACAAAAGTCCGTCAAGATAAAACTAGAACATTCCCACGATTTACCTCAGACTCCTGTGTCCATCGATGATGCATTTCGCGATAGACGCCAGGTCAAAAACGTAAGCGTAAAATTGAGGAGCAAAGAAACATCGACAAACGTTTGCGTTTGATTGAAGCTCTTAAAGTGTTTAGTAACATCTTGAAAGACATCATTTCATTGTTATCGAGATTTAAACCATATTTTCCTAAAGCCCATTGATGCTGAAGCAAAGGGGCCTTACGATTACCCGGACGTCATAATGAAAGTAACGTATCGCAGCACAGTAAAAATGAAGCTGGAAACTGGTCAGTATTCATCTTAAAATGAATTTGCGGATGACATCAGGCTCATGTTCAACAATTGCTATCGTTATAACGGTGAAAATATTGATGTTGCCAAGGTTGGGGAAATGTTGCAGGCTATTTTGAAGAAAACTTCGCTAAAGTACCTGATGATGAATCCGATGCAGCACCATCTCCTGACCGTTTTATTTATCCTAACATATATCTGCCCATCCACAATGCTATTAAAGAACATCAGCGTTTAACTGCGCAATTTTCGAGATGTAACGAAGAATTACAAAAAGTGCTGCCAATCTAAACACGATTCCCGCAAATCTTAATGTTCAAGCAAAAAGTCACTCATAACGCTCTTCATACACCTCAAGTCAATTCTTTCCCTCAAAGCCATTTTCAATCAAATCTATCGCGTTACGCTATGGGTGACAGTTATGATAATGTCGGTCAAAGAAACGCACAACAGGCACCATCGAAATCGAAAACTCGCCCGCAAACTACTCAACCGGTCACGAATGTTCTAATATCTGCCTCCAATAATACAGCTGCCCATGTTCCCTCCATCGCAGCTGGTTATGTAACCGATGAGGATATGGTCGATGCCTCGGTACGACCTATGACATACGATGAAAAACGGCAGCTCAGTTTGGATATCAAGAAACTGCCTGGGAAAAAGCTCGGTCGTGTGGTACAGATTATTGAACAGCGTGAACCCTCACATAGAGACTGCAATCCTGACGAAATAGAAATCGATTTCGGAATGTTAAAGCATACAACTTCACGCGAACTTAAGAAATATGTCAAGTCCGTTTTGTAAAAGGCAAAGCCAACAGTCGGAAATATGCGAAAAAGGGTTCTGCCAATGTGGTGATGGGTAAATCTCGTGAAGAATGTATGAAGGAAAAAACGGAAGAAATCGAATCTCGTTTACGGGAAATAAGTATTATTATTCTTGGACACATGAAGCAAAGCCGTGCTGTAAGTAGAGTGAAGAGGTGCGAAGTGTTCTGACTGTAATTATATTCGCTGAGTTTTGTTGAGAATCAGTGTAACAATTTCGCGATATGTTTTAAATTTGATTGGACTAATGGCGAACATGATTCTAGCATTCGTACCATAAAAATTACCGGTATTCATTATGTTTTAGATGTATGCGCTGTTTCTAATCCAATATCAATTTGCACGATGTCGCAATCTGCTAGAATATATACCTATCTGTTACTAGGTGCCATGATATTTTCTATTTAATACACCCATTAAACTTGAAAGAAGCTGGCTGACATAACGTTTAGGCTAACTATTTCATTTTTCGAGGTGGAACCTTGACTAATTCTATTTTTACACAAATAGAAATTGTCGAGTTTTGCTGTTATCACTCATGAGTGAATTAGTGATGATTACGCTCATAAATCAAGGTATTTTTTCCTTTATCTTTATTTAGGTTTTCAACTTCGTAATAAGAAATAAATTGCTAGGTTTTCAATTTTAAACATGATCTTTATGTTTTTGCGATTAGATCTGTTGTTGGCTAAAAGAATGAGTATTCTTAAAAATTTTTCATCATCTCCATGATTTCAATGATTATGTCAGACTGTAATGTGACGTCGAATCAATAACTAGGTATTTCTCAGAATTAGAGCGGCGGTATATGTCCATTTAGAACTGTAGATTTTTACAACCAACAGCTGTGAACGCTTGAGACTACTCCTTGAAAGCCTTAACTCACAACCAGGATTAGATTCAGTCAGTATTATTTTCAATTAATTCAACGGAGATTTATGAATCTAATGGCCCACGAGTTCTGTTGATTTGACCAATTAGTGCCTAACACATTTCGCAACGTAACATAACATTCATGTCCAACGTATTTTTTACAATTAATTCGTTTTTAAACAGCAGCGACATGAAAAATCTATTCAAACCGTATTATTGTTTATAATAAATCTGAATAAGATTAATTGATTATATACGATAAACAGAATATAATATACGATGTTGAAAACACCATAAAAGTTTTTACATAAAATGGAACTAAATATTTTTCAATTGAAACTTTTCTTTTAAATAAAAACCCATTTCATTCCGTGGGTCCCAGAATGTTTGCATATTATGATACAAAACTGTCGTGATAACGCATCTCGAGTGCTGCGTTTAAGCTTGGATATAATATCTTATAAAATGATATTGCCAATCATAATGTGTACAGCGCGAATCAACATGTTTGACCGAGAAGTGATCAGTTAGGTCTTATAAGAAAAGATTGCTGATTACAAATCTACTAGCACTAAAATGAGGCGTCTACGACTGGATCTGATTGAAATTGTCAAAGTTTCCGGAATATCCATTCTATCACGTTCTCTGTGTTCGGCTCTATTCTATTATTTTTGTTTATCATTAAAACGTTAGCATGATCTGCACGTTGTCTATGTAACGGAATAATGCCTTTTGTCAACTATTGGCGAGTTGAGGTTTTCTGTTGCATTCCAAATGTTTATATAACATGATTTTTTTCCAAACGAATATTTTTCTACCCATCATACCGCCACAATACATGACGGTTTTTTGCAACTACAAAACTGTCGATCTTCCTAATGGCTCGATCTATTTTGTATATATATTTATTGTCCTTATACGAATATCCTGTGGTGTTGTACAGCTACGAGCTTTTTTATACCATAAACTCTTGAATCTTGAATCTAGCTAAAGAGGGGTTACAGGTTAGAGGGTAGTGAACTTTGACTCCTGTGTGATCTTTCTCCGGAAGATCGTGTGAAGATGCGAAAAGCTACTCAGGAGATTAGCGAGCGCAGAGCCGCGGGTGAAACTAACTTGCGCATTGTGAATTTTCGGGTTGTGAGGATGAGGCCAAACTTTCATCGGGAACCTCTGACGATAGGCATTCGGAGGGATCTGAATCTTTAAAAGTGATATATTTTAATGCGAGGAGCTTGAGAAACAAACTGGATGAACTCTTTGATCGGATTAGACGGGACCCTTCAGCGATCATTGCGGTGACGGAAACATGGCTCTCACCTGAGCAGGATGACCTTGAGCTGGCCCTACTTGGATATAGACTCTTTCGCTCAGATCGAACAGACGCTAAAATCGGGGGTGGGGTTGCCTTATATTTCCAACAATATATTTCCGTCGCAGTGTTGGCTCGCTTCCAGCAGACTGCCTTTATGGCTGAGAGTATATGGTGCCGTATAAGTTCTGCAGCTTCATTTGCCACGATAGGTGTCGTTTATCGTTCTCGCAATACTCAGGCAGATACTCCGACATCACAGATATGTCAGTATGGTAGATCCTCAAACTGCTCGATTATGGAAGATTTCAATGCTCCTAGTATTGATTGGACTTCGCTAGATGAAGGTTCTGTGTGATTCGAACGGGACTTATTGGACGCTGTGGTTGATGTGGGCCTCGTGCAGCACGTTTCCCATCCGACCAGAGTAGGCTCTACTGGGTGTGAATCCATTTTGGACTTGGTATTCACTCCCACTCAGTCTGATATTACTCAGCTTCGGACTGAAGCTCCATTTAGGCTGCAGTTACCATGCCACCTTATGTTTTATGTGGAAACGCAACACTGGCTGGGTATCAGATCCAATTCCCAGAAGAAATTTTTGGAAGGCAGACGCGGGTAGACTACGGGATGTTGCTTCATTTCTCGATTGGTATTTCGATCAAGTAGCTGATGTTGAAAATTGTTGGCTGGTGATCCGTAAGGTCCCCCTTGGTTTGATGAGAAGATAAGGAAACTTTTGCGGCAACGTCAAAAGCTCTGGTTGATATTTGTAAGTCAGAAAAACGCCACTGACTATGACAATTATCGGCAAGCTAGAAACGTTTTCACGGCATTAAAACGCAGAAAACGTATGTTGTACGAGCAGCGATTTGTTTACGAGTCTACTTGTGCACCAACACGGCTATTCGCATACAATCGACGCCGCACAATTGCGTTGCCATATATTCCTAATTTGATAGATACTAATGTGGTAGACATTACTGAGGATGGTTTGAATGCTGAAGCCATGGCTAAGCAGTATGCCTCCGTGTACTGTCTGGAAGACAGTGATCCTTCTTCTGTCTCTAATAACAGTGAGGTGCTGTCGGATCTTGATGTACATGTAGAGACTGTTAGACTTGTTAGACACACAAAACGCGCCAGGACCAGACGGTATTCACGAGCACTATCAGAAGTGTTGTGCGTTCCGCTGGCCAGGTTGCTTACAAAATCTGTAACATTAGGGGTCTTGCCACAAGAATGGAAACAGGGTATTATAAAACCTATGTTTAAGAGTGGGGACCCTAGTAGTTCCGCTTATTACAGGCCGGTCACATTGACTTCTGTGATCGGTAAAATTTTAGATAGGCTGATCAAAAGGAAAATAGTGCACTTTCTTTTGAAGTGTGGGCGTTGGTGTCCACAACAACATGGATTCACCAAAAATCGCTCATGCGTAAGTAATCTACTCCTGTCGCGAGAACGTTGGTGTGCTTTGACTGATTCTGGTCAAGAGGTCGATGTCATTTTTATCGACTTTAGTAAGGCGTTTCATTGCGTGCCCACCCGCCGATTGCTCGTCAAGCTGGAGGGTTTTGGTATTCAGGGTTGTCTACTTAAATGGACCGAGGCATTCATCTCAGGGCGGTCAAACCGTGTAGAGGTGAATGGAGTTTTGTCTTAAGAGATGATAGCAGGCTCCGGAGTGCTGCAGGGATCTGTCCTTGGCCCATTGTTATTCAAAGTTTTCGTGAATGATATTCCGGACGCGGTAGCGATCGATTGTCTTTTATTCGTGGATGATCTGAAACTATGGACCTCTGTCAGTTCCTGCGATGGCCACAAGCAACTGCAACAAGCTGTTGATGACTTAGTCAGTTGGACACATCGCTGGTCACTGCCTATCAATGAGGACAAGACAGTGGTCATGCGAATAAACTCCGATGACACTGGTGGTGAATACTTTCTTGCAGGTAAGCCTATTAAAGCGGTGACGGTCAAAAAAGACTTAGGGATTCTGGTTATGGATTCCTTGAAGTCGAAGGCTGACACTTGTAGGAGAATAGGCAGCGCTACCAGGATGCTCTGAGCGATTCGGCGTTCATTACTCCGCAAATGTTCCAGACACTTTTCTCTGCGTACATCCGTCCTCTGTTGGAATATTGGTTACCTGTTGCATTTCTTCAGCCCAAAGGCGAATGCGACTCCTTGGAGACGGTACAAAGGAGGGGCACTAAAATGGTTTGTGGAATGCGCCAACTCGCGTACGAGGATTGGAGGAGCTTGCTGAAACCCTACCCCCTCGAACTTAGAAGGGGAAGATATGACCTGCTTTTGACACGCCGTATTCTTCTCGGTCAATATGGAGACGAGTGCTTCCAGTACTTCCGATTAGTAGGTGAGTCGAGGACTCTTGGACATGACTTTAAGTTGCAGAAGCCTCGAAGGCTGAAGCTGAGTAATGCGAGCACACTATATACGCGGGTGGTGAACACTTTGGAACTCTCTACCGAAAGGGCTCCTGTCTCTACCTTCAGGACAGCTGTTCAAAAGCGCGTTGGATCAGCATTTGTTGAGACGGATGGACTTGATCCCCGGAGTGATATAGTGGTGTTTCTCAACTCTTATGGTTTGCCTTGTTAGCATAAGTCACCCATATCTATTACTGTGATGAAGCTCAAACGGGATTTTATCCCTTCTGCTTTAAATTCAGAGGAAGAAGAAAAAGAAGATTACACTCGTACCAAAAGATATTTGTAATGATATTATTATTAGCGTTGGTCGCTAATCTGTGCATGCTATCAAGACAAATCCTCACTCTAGATTCAAGACTTAGAACAATCCATTCTGTGAAAACTTAACTGAGCTGAAATTTGTTTATTGTATTTTTCGTTTGTGAAACACCTAAGGTTGATTAAAGAGGTATATTTAAATTCGTTGTTATTGTAAACAACTGACTATTAACAAAATGTGAAAAGAAACGTTGCTCCATTTTGTTTTGTATTACTACATGAAATAACAGTGAACAAAATTTTTTTTATTTTATCTAAATTTCATTTCTATTTTAAGCAATAATTTCATTGAAATTGATTTTTTTTAAAATCTTTATTCCTCCCATACTTCTTACAAATCAATAGCACAAGTGTTCCCAAAATTAGGTATTGGTCACCTTTTTATTCATCGTTTCATTGGTTACATTTGACTTTAAGTGAATAAATTATTACCAGCAAAACTCACCATGTTCCATGCGTTCAGTTCATTTTGAATCAGTCAGTATTCGAGCCCCGTATTTCTGCGTCATGTCACAAAGAAACGCTTTTGATTCTAGCACTTTTCACACGTGTATATCTTTTATCATTGTTCTACCTGTTAGTTAAGTCAGTGCAAATAATAACTGGGATTGGTATAGACAATTAAACCCTCTATTAAAATAGGGCATTCAGCGTCATTACGCAGATGATTCTAAAGATCTTGTATACTTTTGAATTGAGAATTACTTACGAAACCTATTTGTAGTATTCTATCTCGCTTGCTTTAATCGGTGACTTTGAGAGCGGACACTTGGCGATGGATCCGCCTCCGTTCTGCACTCGATATAAAGCGAATTGACAAGTATCAATGTGGTTCTGTCGATGAAGGTGTTTGTGCCTCTATTAACTTACCGCAGCCCGTCCTTTCAGGCTCGGCATAATGAAGTGAACCTGAAGTGTTTTATGCGAACACCCAAGGCCTGCTCAGTAAACCTCCTTAACTTCGTGTTCGACACGCTGCTCAACACATCGGTGTGAAAGCTGTGACTAAGAAATGGTTATGATAATGATGATGAAAACATGGGTATCATCTTCCGTTACCGACGCTGAAAGATCGGAAAGATCGTCACTTGTACCATAACTCCTCACTCCACTGTGAACCGCAATCTCACATTCGTTTGCGAACCATATATTCCACTGGTGCCGCTTGCAGCTG
>JACCGJ010005760.1:0-26635 GCA_013407085.1 Atriophallophorus winterbourni
TCAAAGGTCAGAGTTCGACTTGCTCCTGACCCGCCGCATCTTCCTCGAAACAAATTGTGAGGAAATCCTGCGGTTCGTCAGATTATTTGCTGATTAATGGACTTGTGAACATGGTTGGAACAAGTTGGAAAAGCATAGAATGCTTAAGCTGAGTAATGAAAACACGCTATCCACGAGGGCGGTAAACGATTAGAACTCTAACGAAAGAGCTCCTGCCCCTACCGTAAGAGCAGCTATATAAAAGCGTGTTGGATCAGTATCTGTGGTGATGTTGGGAGCGGAACCTCTGAGTGATGTAGTAGTGGTTTGCTATTCATAGGCCTTGCCTTGTCGATATAAGTCACCCATGATTCATAATGTGTAGGAGCTTAAACGGGATATCTTCCCTTCTGCTTTCACTCCGAATAAAAAAAGAAATGCAGTAGCAGTATGATGAACACGGAATTGTAACATAAAATTTGAATCGAAAAAGACTTTCATTTTACGAACAATTTCCACTTTTGTAACAAAACACTTAAATAGAGCGAGATATTTTGTTATTTCGCATCAATACATGCTTAATAATATGGAAAAGTTGATCCGATCAACATCGAACATGGGACAGAAAATAAATGCTACGTGTTACTTAAAATGGTTCAGTCTATATCGAAGTTGGCCAAGACAACGAGAGATGAATCAATCGTTTCTGGACACATAAGTTCGGTCTAAGAATTTTGATCGCAATCTTCTCAGCTCTATTAAGGATTTTCCAGCAGTCTTCGCGATACGTTGTGAAGGACCGTTTGATACGGATTATTTCCGTATTCGGTGTTTATTGGCGAAATAATAAATAAAATCAACGTTGATGAATAGTTGGTTTGACATAACCATTAAAACGGACAGCGAAAATAATGAAATGGTTATGTTTAGCTGAAACCATGGAACATATAATGGAATGATCTGCAATAGGTTCTAAGGAAAAACGCAGACATGGAAACAATTTAAGACGCACAATTTACGCTGGTGGGCCTATGTATGAACGTGCGGGTAAACCAGTTATAAGCCGCAAGAAATACGGCATATTGAAGTCATTCTACAAGTAAAACGAATTAATAAACTTTTTATCGATGTGTAAGCACCTTAACACAGTATGAAAGCACAAGCCTGATCCAGGCAAAGTTCCACACAGTCAGAGACTGCATGTGTGCGATAGTAGTCAGGTTGCCCAGGCCTAGACACAGTGCGTCGTATTGACCATGCTAGAAATATGTATATTCTCAAAACCGAATGTCATATATATAGTTTTTAAAGCATGGTAGCATGGAAATAAATGATTTGGTACCTGCTAACGATAAATTAGTTTTATGAATGATAAACAAAGTCCGCTTCAACAAATGACACTATATTCTTGACAGTTTTAAGAGATTACTATGTACCGAGGCATTTGGATTCATTTCAGTTGGCTACCTTTACTACCGGTGGTCAATCGAAAATACTGAAGTAATATGCTTAACCATGAGTGTCTTAAAGCTTAGATTGACGAATCGTAACCAGACAATAACGAATGTCACTTTTTTTGGAGCGAAGCGAATTTTCGAAGTGCCCTAACTGCCCTTCGCAACGGCGAAGCGAATATTCGATTCGCTTTAAATCCCAAAGCGAAGTATTCGTTATTGTCTGATCGTAACACCGTAATATAAATGAAGAACATTTATTTAGGAATTTCTGAAATAATAGCTTTGCTGTAATTTTTGATGTATGGGAACCTATTAGAAATGATAAGAAAAAATCAGACTTTATCACATATATACCATGGTAAGAGAACAAACTAGTCGTTGATTTTATCCTATGGATAAGTGGGGCTATTGAGAGCGTTGATGTTGCAGCAAGCTAGTTACTTTAATATTGCGGCTAATCCTTGTTAAAATTTTGTAACTAGTTTAAAGTTCAAGTTGCACAGGGCTGAAGGTGGCTAAAAGCCAATCACGCGCCCAGATTTCTTTCGACGGTATGCGGTTGAACACCCAGCACTTCGGTATCGAATATACAGTTCGTACTTTTCACACGTTCTTGTTTCCGGATATCTGGAAAGTAAGGTAGGGTTTTTCTTCACCAGCATGGTGAGAGGTCAGCTATTCAGAAAACAATGCAATAATATGCGTGAACAATGTATGGTGTATGAAATCACTAGCCTAGTCGAGCCAAAGTGAAATGCAGTCATAGACTGTATGTAGGCTAATTTGCTGTCAGGTTGCCAAGGCCTAGACAGATATGATTAAAAAAAATGTAAAAATACGTTTTTTTAAGTTTATTATTAGGCAATGTGCGGAAATATGATAGACCATTTAACGTCTAATTCCCTTTTAAAGCTCAACACATTTGGGAGGCTGACTATACAATCTGGGAGCTTGTTCCAGAAGTTGAGCACACCGTTGCTGAAAAAGTGCTCACGTACCAGCAACCTGGGCCTACTCTTGAGAAGTTTTATAGAATTTCCTTTTGTAACTGATTTAGGGGCGGTAGCTGCACTGTACAAATGAAAAATGTTAACTCCATATAAAATGATTTTACACAAGGATGTAGCAAATCAAACGGGAATACAGTAGAGCCTGTGAGCGTTGGATTTAACCTCAAAAATGTTAATTTTTGATGTTCATGTGGATGTTGCTGTTTTTTTACAAATAGTGTTCATATGATTTCTTCTTCTTCTTCTTCTTGATAGACGACAGGGGGTCAAGCCATTGTAAGCCGCATCTCTTTATATCAGCAACATGGTCCAGGAGAACCTCAGTTGAAGAAATCCTGGCAAGTGTTGTTCAGCTTCGCCGTGATTACAGGCAATACCTTATCCAAAAGTTGCTTGAATTGGTTTTCAGAGCTCGCTGAGATAACCTTTTCCGGAAGCGCATTCCACAAGTTAACAATTCTTGTTGAGAGCGTGAATCCCTGTGGTAGGCGTATTGTCCTTCGCTTTTGAAGCTTTAGAGCATGGCCACGGGTTCTTGAGTCCGTCACGAGAAGGAAAAACTCGCGCAGCTCGTCACCATAAGCTCCCAGTAATATGCGACGAGTAAGCAGCAGGTCGTAGCGCACACGCCGAATACTGAGCGACATGAGGTTGAGGCGTTGAACTCTCTCCACATAAGGAACTGATTTCAATCCTTGTACTCGTTCCGTCGCCTGCCTTTGCAATTTTTCTAACTGGTCACGTTCTCCCTCAGTTTGAGGATAGTTGGCTGGCAAACCATATTCCACAACTGGTCTCACGTATGTGGAATAAAGAATGCGAAACATTTGTGGAGTAATCGCCGAAAACGACCGACTAATAGCCCACCATGCGCGGTTTGCAGCAGCAGCTTTTCTGTTGGTATCCTCCTTCGATTCAAGCGTCCGAGTCACAATTGTACCCAAGTCACGTTCAGTATCAACCCACTTCAGTTGATGATCCCCGAGGAAGTACGCACCTTCAGGCGTGCTTGGCCCCAAAAGCATTACAGCGCATTTCTGTCGGTTTACAGGAAGCTGCCATTTTACCGTCCAATCAAGCAAGTTGTTCAATTCGTTCTGAAAAATGGTATTATCAGCAGAAGAGCTTACTGTACCCCAAACTTTCAGATCATCCGCGAAAAGTAGACAATTCGTATTTAATGAGTCGGGGAGGTCATTAACATATACTTTAGAAAGTAACGGGCCGAGAACAGATCCTTGCGGAACCCCGGAAGTTGGACGTGTAACCTGCGATTTGACTCCGTTAACCTCGACCTGTGTATAACGGTCAACAAGGAAGTCTTCAATCCAAGTTAGAACATGTCCCTTTACGAGCGATGTACAGTGTGTACACGAAGGACAAATGGATAGCATATCAGCTAGAAACATAGACTGAATATTTTGAGCGATAAGTTATATGGTCGCATTAAAGTAGGTACGAGAAACAGGCATCAACGTTTACAAAATATCTAAAAAAGCTATTTGAAGCTGCATTGAAGCCGACCTCAAGTAATGGTGAATTTAAACACATATACGGTCACTGTTCAAATATGACAGACCCAATCTTATTTACCAAAAAAGATAAAATATATAAAACTATGCAGTTTATAATGTGTTTTGTGCTTTTCAAATCATCAGTTTGTTTCTATTACAATAAATCTGTTGTCGGAATTATTTTAACTTAACTTCAATAACATTTTCACTACGCTACCATCTATGAAGTTCAGATCAGTTCACTTCAGTTTTCAAAAGACAGTATGTGGCTAACAAGCCAATCGAGTTTCCAGAATTTCTTTTAGTGGAAAGCTGTAGAGAATCACCCACCATTGCCAAAACGCTTTTTTGTCTGTTTGAAATCTCCGACGATCACGACGCCAAGAGATTATCCGGATTGTATTTAGGATGCACCGCGTTATAAACGATTCTGAAAAAAAAAAATATAGCTTCTCTTTACCAGTATGGTGAAAGGTCAACTGAATAGAATCGTGTACAAGAAAATAAAAAATCAAGCATTTACTTTCTTTATAGGTTAACGCTAAAAAGATGATCTACCTACGCTTGTGTAGCAATTAGGAATTGCATACAGGAAATAACTTACCTTAGTGGCTGTCCAAACCATTCTTGAAACTCGAGTCAGATATGCATGGTATAAGTTCTTCTGGAAGAATGTTCCAGAAGCTTAACACCCTTAGGATGAAAAAGTGTTTCCTGGAGTCTAGCCGACATCGCTTCTTAGTAATTTTAAGTGAATGGCCCCGGGTGCCCAGCTCAGGACTAAAGGTAAAGAAGTCGTTTATTGGCACGCCACTCAAGCTTTTCAAGACCTTGAAGGTTTGAATTAATTCACTTCTCAAACGACGGTACTTAAGGGAGAAAAGATTGAGATACATCATGCGTGCAGCGTACGGTTTCCCTCGCTGACCATCAATCATGCGAGTTGCGAGGCGCTGTAAGCTTCAAGTCAAAGGATGTCCTTTTGTAGTGAGGAAACCACGCCTGAACACAATATTCGAGATGTGGTCGAAATAATGCACTGTAAAGTTGCAGGAATACCTAGGGTTTAATGCTGATAGCACTGATTTCAGCCGAAAACGTACCTTGCGTGCACGATGAGCTGCAGCGGCACACTTATTCTTCCATTTGAAGTCAGCCCTAACAAGTACTTCGAAATCCTTAACACATTGTAACTTCAACACTTAGTAAATTTCCCGACACCTGAACCGAAATCTTATCACCCAGTGCTGCTGAGAGTTTGCTCTTATTAGGCTTCAGTGGGAGGTCCCACTGGTATGACCAGTTAATGACCCGCTCAAGGTCGTGCATCAAGGTATCTTCGTCCGTTGATCCGATTAACTTCATATCATCCACGAAAATGAAGCATGGACACTTCAAGTCAGACGAAGAGAAGAGGACCAAGTACCGAACCTTGAGGGACACCAACGATCACGTTGGTTTGGCTAGACATCGTGGATCAAACCCGAGCGCTGAATGTTTTACCTGTAAGGAATGCTTTTATCCAAGCAAGTAGTCTATTCTGTATGCCTTCTGCTGCTAGCTTGATCTCTAGAAGGCGGTGACTCACGGAATCAAAAGCCTTGCAAAAATATAAGTAGAGGGGTTGGACTGGCTTTCCATCGTCCAGCATTTTAGTTGCAGCATCCATAAAACTAAGATTAGTCAGGCAGAATCTACCCTTAAGAAATCCATGTTGAGTTAAACTCAGTAGAGAATGCCAACTGAGATGCTGACAGATTTTGACCCGCAATAGTTTTTCCAGTAATTTTAAAACGATACTAGTCAGGCTGACAGGTCTATAGTTCCCAAGAGTTGACCTGCAACCATCCTTGTGTTTTGGTACGACCATGGCTTATTTCCAATCACTTTGAACCATTCCCAGCTGCAAGCATGAATTAAAGAGCTTGTACAATAGTTATGTAAGCACTGCGGCAAGATGTTTAAGCATAATTGAGTGGATACCACCCGGTCCCTCAGATTAGTTGACGCGAACTAGGATAAGTGCGTCATACACCTCAGCCTCATTGAAGGACAACTTCTCTAATAAATGGGCACTGGTTGTCAGGTTTAGCAGACCGACGGTGCATTTGACGAACTATCCCCTCGTTGAACGATACTGAAAATCCATGAGAAGGCAGTCGCCTTAGACGGGTCGGTATCATCTACTTTTTCGTCCTCCCGTTTCAAATCTCCTATACTTTCCCAGGTTTTGCCTTTTGACCATGCGTAGCTATAAAATCTTGGATTTAGTATCCGCAACTAAAGATAACTCAAAACCTTGTTTGAGAAAACGCTGCAATTTAACACAAGCATTACGAGCGGTTTTGGTGCAAGGCATGAGCATGGAGCCATTCGAGAAAATTTTCGGATTTCTCGGGTGACTACACCTGTAGGGATAGGCCAATCTATGTATGGAAAGTTGGAATCACCCATGATAGGTACGATGGGAGCTGAGTGAAACAAACCGTCGAGTGTCTCAATAAGCTGCGTAATCTTCTGTTGGGATGCACTGGGTGTGACGTAGACACAAGCAATTGCGAGGGATGACTTGTTGCGTGTCCGGATACTCGTAACAACTTGGACGTTTTCAATGGCAAGAGATATACCTGTGCCCATACTGTGCAAACCATACTCCAAGAGGAGTGCAACGCCAGGTCTATCGCATTTTATGACGAGGTAATGTTAGCTGATGTTCATCGGCACCTCATCAATCGCAGACAGCCAGGTCTCAGAAAGCGCAATAACCCTTGGGTGTAACTCAGCACCGCGGAGAGAACATTCAGCCCACTTATTCCTTATGCTTCAGACATTTGCGTACAATAGTGGGGCACTGGTTATTCGTGCTTCTTAAACTAATGCTGTTTGGCCCTCGCTCTAAGCACCCAAGGAGCTGGACGTTTTTAGCGAGCTACTTAGAGCAGAAGCATCAGTTTCGACAGCCTCTCACGTTGAGGAAATGGACCGTTGCCTGACAATTGAGACCGCATCCATCGTAGAGAAGCAACTGCTGAAATCACCTGCTCGGGTGCCATGTTCATTCGTGCTAGGACTATAAACGTCATCTGGGCCGAGAAAGCAAGACTCATGGCGAAGTGCTGTTCGGTACGATCGTCTGTGACTGGATAGCGTTTTGCACCGCATCCGGGTTAAGAATAACAGATGTTCACACTAATGAGTTTTACCTATTTGAATCAGAAGAGCTTTGAAGTAAAATGATGCCACAGACTTTTATGGAGGGATGCCAAGGCACTATTGTGTTTTCATCATTGTATATTTCATTATATTAATCCTACATATTTTGTCATTTGTTTTCTTATTATGATACATGCATACATACACGATTTGAATATATTATACACGCTGCTCACGTGTTCTGTTTTGAAACAAGTCTATCGTCTGATTGTTTTGGATCTGTATGCCGTGTTACGTTTAGAAGTGTGTTCCGATTTTTTGAGTAAAATAATCAAAAGGCGTACGCCGTTAGTGGTGAAATCTCTGCTGGATCAAGCGCTACGAATTGGTGAGACCCGAATATTTTTCTTTTTTGAAATTTTCGTTCGTACCATATACTCCTATTTATTCGATTTGCTGTCATATATATTTTCCATTTACGAAATGGTTCTTAAATCAGCATTTTCTGGTACCCCATCTGAGGGTATTTCTACAGACGCTATGTCGATTTTTAGCCTTCAATCTTTTGGTAGAACCATCCTCGCCTATGGTTCGCACAAATCGAAGCACTATTCGAAGCTTACCGCGTAAAAATTCAACGAGCACAGTATAACCATGTAGTTGGTGTGTTGCCACCATCATTCGCAATGGAGGTTGCTGATTTTATTTAAAACCGCCCTGCTGATAATCAGCATGATACACTTAAGCATGCCATCATATCACATACTTCGTCTACTGACGAGCAAGACCTAGGAAAGCTTTTGTCTGGCGTAGAAATGGGTGATCACACTCCGTCAAAAAACCTGTGACACATGCTCCAATTACAAGGAGACAAGCCTGTGGATGACAAAATCATTCGTAAATTATGGCAGCAGAGTCTCACAGCCAACGTCCGCAAAGTCTTCGCCATTATGGACAAGCACACCAGTTTCCAGCACTTGGCACGCATTGTAGACGAAATTCACGATATCTCGCACAGTGTTACATTATCTCACGTCAGACACACGATTGACTCAAATTTAAGTATACAGATTCCAAGCGATTTGGAATAGTTGAAATTGATGTTCCATAACTTGTCAATGCAAGTACAAAACATCGCACGATCCCGTAGTATATCTCGAAATCATCATCCCAGTCAGCCTAAGAAACGATATACCAGCCGTTCTAACGGATCGCGTTTTTCCTATTATCATAGTCGATTCGGTGCAAAGTCCCTGCATTGCACGCCATATTGCACTTGAAACTCAAATTTGTTCAAGCAGGGAAACATTGAAGCCAGGCAATAGACACGGCAGATCTGTCTAGCATCATCAAAGCTGTCTCTTCTACGTTACCGACAGGGCCACTGAAATGCGATTCGTCATCGACACTGGTGACGAAATTAGCGTAATCCCACCATCCAATATGGAACGCAAGAACCCGTCTTCGTTGACGTTACAGGCGGCAAACGGCACGAAAGTTTCTACTTTTGGTCAGAGATCAGTTTCTGTCGAATCAGGTCTCAGACGTAACTTTCGATAGATTTTCACACTCACCGATGTCAAAGTATCAATTCTGGGTGCCGATTTTCTTTCTCATTTCGATCTTTCGATTCTTCCCTAAGTGCAGCTTGAGCCGAAGCGCATATCGAATCGAGACAAGGCTTGAATTACGGACATTCACGAAATATAGCGTTCTAACAGTTTTGTATCTTGCATGATATCTATCTGTATATCTACCTATTTATATATCATCAAAATACGCAAAGATGAGCTTTTATTGCTCTCGTCCCTGAGATCACTTTATTAGGGAATGTTATGACAATATTGCTACACCAATCCTAGACATGTACAGTTCTAACAAATGAATATACGGACATCATCTAAATAACCAAACATGGTATCGTACAACGAACAGCATATGCGTATAGTAAAGCTGAGAAATTGCAACAAAGTTTCAAAAATCGAAAAACATGCTCAAGTTGATAGCACATATTTATTACACGTGCACGTCTGTGCCCGAAAATTCCGTAAGCGTTTATTGAAGATTTACGAGAATTATAAAAAGAAATCGTCATCAGAAAAAAATTTGTTGAAGCAAATAAAACCGAACAAAACTTTAACGTTTTGTCGAAATGCTGCACAAATATGGTGTAGTATTCCAAAGAAGTCAAGAGTTAATTTGGTATTTGTGTTGCGCGTTTAACAGAATAAAAATCTCTCATGTGTACCACTTTTGGCTTATCCGTACGGGCCAGTTTGAATTCGAATATTGAAAATTTACAATAATAATAACTTATAACACTTCGCACCTGTGAGAGAAAGATAATTAAATAGTCCGCATTTTAACAATCTTTAACTGTCCCTAAAACATCCCTTAAACTCTGAACAAGTATAATTCATAATATTCATGGAAAGTTTGCAATATACTGTCATATTACAGCGATGTGGGGGTAGACAGTCCGGAAATGACAGTCGGCGCACACCTGGCCATTTATCGCAACCTTCGGGTCATCGATCCAACATTAATCACGTTACCCCCCCACGTGTTGCACGTGCGCACATCAATTGCGTCTCGCTTCATCCATGAGGTCAACCTGCCTAACGCAAATCGCGTCCACGCACAAATCCCATAACGGAAGAGAAAGCCGATTGATCAAAGGCATTTATTGCACACAAGACAAATAACAAAATACACGCCTATCTTATATATGCACAGCAACAAAGACAACACTAATCCTCGAGCATGTCTGTCCCGGTTGTCACTTGGATCTGATTTGTCAGTCTATTTCGTGCCAACGTCGACCCCTCGCTACACAGGGATCGTTTGACCGACATTGACGAATTGCATATCGTTTGATTGCTGCTGATGTTAGCGCACGAGCCATTCTAAGTCAATCCTCCCGAAACACGAAATATTACGCGTTCGCAATTGACGTCATCGGTATTTTCAGCGCTTCCTGCTCTTGCGGTGCATATCATTCTGTTATGTTTTCACAGTCACGGGAAAACTCTAGATTCGCAAACAGACTGGTTCAGACGGGAGCACGAGTGATTTGAATGGAAGTTTATTGCTGAAGTACAAAAGCACCAATGGCAAGCATGCACTGATACACGGAAGAGAATAGTGATTAGCAGTCATCACTAATGCACCACACATTCGCAATTGTAATTTACGATTCGAATATCACCGGTTCGAATTTAGGATGATGCCTGTAGATTCACATAGCAAAGGTATGGAACGGAGTGGGTTTAATCATTCATAATTTTCTAAAAAATTGCATACGAAACTATGGGAAACTGATATTGAAATTATGCCGCCAACAAACGATGAAGAATTAGTCCTCTTTCGTTCAAGAAAATTTCCATACAACAACTTGCTGCTAAAAAATCCTGGGGCTAGACTAGATTGACAGCACACCCCGTGCTTTTAACCTAAGAATATTATTTATTTGTAAAGGCAGTTGATTAAAAACTAAAGATATTCGGCATGGTTCTGAACTAAAATATGTTACAGACGCTCTTCTCAGTACATATCCGTTCACTGTAAGAACAAGAGGTACTCGTAAATTATATATATATATATATATTATTACCCCGGTTAGAGCTTCAAAGGTCAGAGTTCGACTTGCTCCTGACCCGCCGCATCTTCCTCGAAACAAATTGTGAGGAAATCCTGCGGTTCGTCAGATTATTTGCTGATTAATGGACTTGTGAACATGGTTGGAACAAGTTGGAAAAGCATAGAATGCTTAAGCTGAGTAATGAAAACACGCTATCCACGAGGGCGGTAAACGATTAGAACTCTAACGAAAGAGCTCCTGCCCCTACCGTAAGAGCAGCTATATAAAAGCGTGTTGGATCAGTATCTGTGGTGATGTTGGGAGCGGAACCTCTGAGTGATGTAGTAGTGGTTTGCTATTCATAGGCCTTGCCTTGTCGATATAAGTCACCCATGATTCATAATGTGTAGGAGCTTAAACGGGATATCTTCCCTTCTGCTTTCACTCCGAATAAAAAAAGAAATGCAGTAGCAGTATGATGAACACGGAATTGTAACATAAAATTTGAATCGAAAAAGACTTTCATTTTACGAACAATTTCCACTTTTGTAACAAAACACTTAAATAGAGCGAGATATTTTGTTATTTCGCATCAATACATGCTTAATAATATGGAAAAGTTGATCCGATCAACATCGAACATGGGACAGAAAATAAATGCTACGTGTTACTTAAAATGGTTCAGTCTATATCGAAGTTGGCCAAGACAACGAGAGATGAATCAATCGTTTCTGGACACATAAGTTCGGTCTAAGAATTTTGATCGCAATCTTCTCAGCTCTATTAAGGATTTTCCAGCAGTCTTCGCGATACGTTGTGAAGGACCGTTTGATACGGATTATTTCCGTATTCGGTGTTTATTAGCGAAATAATAAATAAAATCAACGTTGATGAATAGTTGGTTTGACATAACCATTAAAACGGACAGCGAAAATAATGAAATGGTTATGTTTAGCTGAAACCATGCGAACAGATAACGTGAATGCTCTGCAATACGGTTCTACAGGAAAAAAACCGCGACATGGAAACAATTTAAGACGCACAATTACGATGGTGGCCTATGTATGAACTGGGGGAAACCAGTTATACAGCCGCAAGAAGTACGGCACGAGTGAAGTCATTCTACAAGTAAAACGAATTAATAAACTTTTATCGATGTGTAAAGCACTTAACACAGTATGAAAGCACAAGCCGATCCAGGGCAAAGTTTCCGCACGTCAGGACTGCATGGTGCGATAGTGTTCCAGGTTGCCCAGGCCTAGACAGTCGTCGTTTGATCATGCCTGAAATATGTATATTACTAAAACGAATGTCAATATTAGTTTTGAGCATGGTGCTGGATAAAGAGTGAGTACCTGTAACGATAAAATCTAGTTTTATGAATGGATAAACAAAGTTCGCTTCAACAATATGACAATCATATTCTTGCCAGTTTTAGAGCTTACTTGTCCCGAGGCATTGGAGTCCTTTCAGTTGGTACCTTTCACTAACGGTTGGTCAATCGAAAATACGGAAGTAATATGCCTAACCATGCGTGCTTTAACGCTAGATTGACGAAGCGGAACAAGAAAAAACACGAATGTCACTATTTTGGAGCGAAGCGAATTTTCGAAGTGCCCTAACTGCCATTCGCAATGGCGAAGAGAAGCGAATATTCGCTTCGCTTTAAATCCCAAAGCGAAGTATTCGTTATTGTCTGATCGTAACACCGTAATATAAATGAAGAACATTTATTTAGGAATTTCTGAAATAATAGCTTTGCTGTAATTTTTGATGTATGGGAACCTATTAGAAATGATAAGAAAAAATCAGACTTTATCACATATATACCATGGTAAGAGAACAAACTAGTCGTTGATTTTATCCTATGGATAAGTGGGGCTATTGAGAGCGTTGATGTTGCAGCAAGCTAGTTACTTTAATATTGCGGCTAATCCTTGTTAAAATTTTGTAACTAGTTTAAAGTTCAAGTTGCACAGGGCTGAAGGTGGCTAAAAGCCAATCACGCGCCCAGATTTCTTTCGACGGTATGCGGTTGAACACCCAGCACTTCGGTATCGAATATACAGTTCGTACTTTTCACACGTTCTTGTTTCCGGATATCTGGAAAGTAAGGTAGGGTTTTTCTTCACCAGCATGGTGAGAGGTCAGCTATTCAGAAAACAATGCAATAATATGCGTGAACAATGTATGGTGTATGAAATCACTAGCCTAGTCGAGCCAAAGTGAAATGCAGTCATAGACTGTATGTAGGCTAATTTGCTGTCAGGTTGCCAAGGCCTAGACAGATATGATTAAAAAAAATGTAAAAATACGTTTTTTTAAGTTTATTATTAGGCAATGTGCGGAAATATGATAGACCATTTAACGTCTAATTCCCTTTTAAAGCTCAACACATTTGGGAGGCTGACTATACAATCTGGGAGCTTGTTCCAGAAGTTGAGCACACCGTTGCTGAAAAAGTGCTCACGTACCAGCAACCTGGGCCTACTCTTGAGAAGTTTTATAGAATTTCCTTTTGTAACTGATTTAGGGGCGGTAGCTGCACTGTACAAATGAAAAATGTTAACTCCATATAAAATGATTTTACACAAGGATGTAGCAAATCAAACGGGAATACAGTAGAGCCTGTGAGCGTTGGATTTAACCTCAAAAATGTTAATTTTTGATGTTCATGTGGATGTTGCTGTTTTTTTACAAATAGTGTTCATATGATTTCTTCTTCTTCTTCTTCTTGATAGACGACAGGGGGTCAAGCCATTGTAAGCCGCATCTCTTTATATCAGCAACATGGTCCAGGAGAACCTCAGTTGAAGAAATCCTGGCAAGTGTTGTTCAGCTTCGCCGTGATTACAGGCAATACCTTATCCAAAAGTTGCTTGAATTGGTTTTCAGAGCTCGCTGAGATAACCTTTTCCGGAAGCGCATTCCACAAGTTAACAATTCTTGTTGAGAGCGTGAATCCCTGAGGTAGGCGTAATGTCCTTCGCTTTTGAAGCTTTAGAGCATGGCCACGGGTTCTTGAGTCCGTCACGAGAGGGAAAAACGCGCGCAGCTCGTCACTATAACTCCCAGTAATATGCGACGAGTAAGCAGCAGGTCGTAGCGCACACGCCGAATACTGAGCGACATGAGGTTGAGGCGTTGAACTCTCTCCACATAAGGAATTGATTTCAATCCTTGTACTCATTTCGTCGCCCGCCTTTGCAATTTTTCCAACTAGTCACGTTCTTCCTTAGTTTGAGGATAGGTGGCTGGCAAACCATATTCCAAAACTGGTCTCACGTATGTGGAATAAAGAATGCGAAACATTTGTGGAGTAATCGCCGAAAACGATCGACTAATAGCCCACCATGCGCGGTTTGCAGCAGCAGCTTTTCTGTTCGTATTCTCCTTCGATTTAACCGTCCGAGTCACAATTGTACCCAGGTCACGTTCAGTATCAACCCACTTCAGTTGATGATCCCAGAGGAAGTACGCACCTCCAGGCGTGCTTGGCCCCAAAAGCATTATAGCGCATTTCTGTCGGTTTACAGAAAGCTGCCATTTTACCGTCCAATCAAGCAATTTTTTCAATTCGTTCTGGAAAATGGTATTATCAGCAAAAGAGCTTACTGTAACACAAACTTTCAGATCATCCGCGAAAAGTAGACAATTCGTATTTAATGAGTCGGGGAGGTGATTAACATATACTCTAAAAAGTAACGGGCCGAGAACAGATTCTTGCGGAACCCCGGAAGTTGGACGTGTAACCTGCGATTTGACTCCGTTAACCTCGACCTGTGTATAACGGTGAACAAGGAAGTCTTCAATCCGTTAGATCAGGTCCCTTTACGAGCGATGTACAGTGTGAACACGAAGGACAAATGAATAGCATATCAGCTAGAAACAGAGACTGAATATTTTGAGCGATAAGTCATATGGTCGCATTAAAGTAGGTACGAGAAACAGGCATCAACGTCTACAAAATATCTAAAAAAGCTATTTGAAACTGCATTGAAGCCGACCTCAAGTAATGGTGAATTTAAACACATATACGGTCACTGTTTAAATATGGCAGACCCAATCTTATTTAACAAACAAGATAAAATATATAAAACTATGCAGTTTATAATGTGTGTTGTGCTTTTCAAATCATCCATTTGTTTCTATTACAATAAATCTGTTTTCGGAATTATTTTAACTTAACATCAATAACATTTTCACTACGCTACCGTCTATGAAGTTCAGTTCAGTACACTTCAGTTTTCACACGACAGTATGTGGCTAACAAGCCAATCGAGTTTCCAGAATTTCTTTTAGTGGAAAGCTGTAGAGAATCACCCACCATTGCCAAAACGCTTTTTTGTCTGTTTGAAATCTCCGACGATCAAGACGCCAAGAGATTATCCGGATTGTATTTAGGATGCACCGCGTTATGAACGATTCTGAAAAAGAAAAATATAGCTTCTCTTCACCAGTTTGGTGAAAGGTCAACTGAATAGAATCGTGTACACTAAAATAAAAAAATCGAGCATCTACTTTCTTTACGGGTTAACGCTAAAAAGATGATCTACCTACGCTTGTGTAGCAATTAGGAATTGCATACAGGAAATAACTTACCTCAGTGGGTGTCCAAACCATGCTCGAAAAATCGAGTCAGATCTGCATGGTATAAGTTCTTCTGGAAGAATGTTCCAGAAGCTTAACACCCTTAGGTTGAAAATGTGTTTCCTGGAGTCTAACCGACATCACTTCTTATTAATTTTAAGTGAAGGGGCCCGGGTGCCCAGCTCAGGACGTAAGGTTAAGAAGTCGTTTATTGGCAGGCCACTCAAGCCTTTCAAGACCTTGAATGTTTGAATTAATTTACCTCTCAAACGACGGCACTTAAGGGAGAAAAGATTGAGATATATCATGCGTGCAGCGTACGGTTTCCCTCGCTGAACATCAATCATGCGAGTTGCGAGGCGCTGTACGCTCTTAAGTCAAAGGATGTCCTTTTGCAGTGAGGAAACCACGCCTGAACACAATATTCGAGATGTGGTCGAACTAATGCACTGTAAAGTGGCAGGAATACCTAGGGTTTAATGCTCGATAGCACTGATTTCAGCCGAAAACGTACCTTGCGTGCACGATGAGCTGCAGCGGCACACTGATTCTTACATTTGAAGTCAGCCCTAACCAGTACTTCGAAATCCTTAACACATTGTAACTTTAACACTTAGTGAATTTCCCGACACTTGAACCGAAATCTTATCACCCAGTGCTGATGAGAGTTTGCTCTTATTAAGCTTCAGTGGGAGGTCCCACTGGTATGACCAGTTTATGACCCGCTCAAGGTCGTGCATCAAGGTATCTTCGTCCGTTGATCCGATTAACTTCATATCATCCACGAAAACAAAGCATGGACACTTCAAGTCAGACGAAGAGAAGAGGACCAAGTACCGAACCTTGAGGGACACCAATGATCACGTTGGTTTGGCTAGACATCGTGGATCAAACCCGAGCGCTGAATGTTTTACCTGTAAGGAATGCTTTAATCCAATGCAAGTAGTCTATTCCGTATGCCTTCTGCTGCTAGCTGGATCTCTAGAAGGCGGTGACTCACGGAATCAAAAGCCTTGCAAAAATATAAGTAGAGGGATTGGACTGGCTTTCCTTCGTCCAGCATTTTAGTTGCAGCATCCATAAAACTAAGATTAGTCAGGCAGAATCTACCCTCAAGAAATCCATGTTGAGTTGAACTCGGTAGAGAATGCCAACTGAGATGCTGACAGATTTTGACACGCAATAGTTTTTCCAGTAATTTTGAAACGATACTAGTCAGGCTGACAGGTCTATAGTTCCCAAGAGTTTACCTGCAACCACCCTTGTGTTTTGGTACGATTATGGCTTATTTCCAATTACTTTGAACCATTCCCAGCTGCAAGCATGAATTAAAGAGCTTGTACAATAGTTGTGTAAGCACTGCGGCAAGATGTTTAAGCATATTTGAGTGGATACCACCCGGTCCCTCAGATTAGTTGACGCGAACTAGGATAAGTGCGTCATACACCTCAGACTCATTGAAGGACAACTCCTCTAATAAATGGGCACTGGTTGTCAGGTTTAGCAGACCAACGGTGCATTTGACGAACTATCCCCTCGTTGAACGCTATCGAAAATCCATGAGTATGCAGTCGCCTTAGACAGGTCGGTATCATCTACTTTTTCGTCCTCCCGTTTCAAATCTCCTATACTTTCAGGTTTTGCATTTTGACCGTGCGTAGATATAAAATCTTGGATTTAGTATCCGCAACTAAAGATAACTGAAAACCTTGTTTGAGAAAACGCTGAAATTTAAGACAAGCATTACGAGCGGTTTTGGTGCAAGGCATGAGTATGGAGACATTCGAGAAAAGTTTCGGATTTCTCGGTGACTACACCTGTAGGGTTAGGCCAATCTATGTATGGGAAGTTTGGATCACCCAAGATAAGTAGGATGGGAGCTGAGTGAAACAAACCGTCGAGTGTCTCAATAAGCTGTGTAATCTTCTGTTTGGATGCACTGGGTGTGACGTAGACACAAGCAATTGCGAGGGATGACTTGTTGCGTGTCCGGATTATCGTAACAACTTGGACATTTTCAATGGCTAGAGATATACCTGTGCCCATACTGTGCAAACCATACTCCAAGAGGAGTGCAACGCCAGGTCTAACGCATTTTATGACGAGGTAATGTTAGCTGATGTTCATCGGCACCTCATCAATCGCAGACAGCCAGGTCTCAGAAAGCGCAATAACCCTTGGGTGTAACTCAGCAACGCAGGGAGAACGTTCAGCCCACTTATTCCTTATGCTGAAGACATTTGCGTACAATAGTGGGGCACTGGTTATTCGTGCTTCTGAAACTAATACTGTTTGGCCCTCGGTCTAAGCACCCAAGGAGCTGGACGTTTTTAGCGAGCTACTTAAAGCAGAAGCATCAGTTTCGACAGCCTCTTACGTTGAGGAAATAGACCGTTGCCTGACAATTGAGACCGCATCCATCGTAGAGTAGCAACTGCTGAAATCGACTGCTCGAGTGCCATGTTCATTCGTGCTAGGACTATAAACGTCATCTGGGCAGAGAAAGCAAGACTCATGGCGAAGTGCTGTTCGGTACGATCGTCTGTGACTGAATAGCATTTTGCACCGCATCCGGTTTAAGAATGCTAGATGTTCACACTAATATGTTTTACCTATTTGAATCAGAAGAGCTTTGAAGTAAAATGATGCCTCAGACATTTATGGAGGGGTGCCAAGGCACTATTGTGTTTTCATCATTGTATATTTTATTATATGAATCCTACATATTTTGTCATTTGTTTTCTTATTATGATACATGCATACATACACGATTTGAATATATTATACACGCTGTCCACGTGTTCTGTTTTGGGACAAGTCTATCGTCTGATTGTTTTGGATCTGTATGCCGTGTTACGTTTAGAAGTGTGTTCCGATTTTTTGGGTAAAATAATCAGAAGGCGTACGCAGTTAGTGGTGAAATCTCTGCTGGATCAAGCGCTACGAATTGGTGAAACCCGAATATTTTTCTTTTTTGAAATTTTCGTTCGTACCATATACTCCTATTTATTCGATTTTGCTGTCATATATATTTTCCATTTACGAAATGGTTCGTAAATCAGCATTTTCTGGTACCCGATCTGAGGGTATTTCTACAGACGTTATGTCGCAATTTAGCCTTCCCTCTTTTGGTAGAACCATCCTCGCCTCTGGTTCGCACAAATCGAAGCACTATTCGAAGCTTACCGCGTAAAAAATCAACGAGCCCAGTATAAACATGTAGTTGGTGTGTTGCCACCATCATTCGCAATGGAGGTTGCTGATTTTATTTACAACCGCCTTGCTGATAATCAGCATGATACACTTAAACATGCCATCATATCACATACTTCGTCTACTGACGAGCAAAACCTAGGGAAGCTTTTGTCTGGCGTAGAAATGGGTGATCACACTCCGTCAAAAAAACCTGTGACACATGCTCCAATTACAAGGAGACAAGCCTGTGGATGACAAAATCATTCGTAAATTATGACAGCAGAGTCTTACAGCCGACGTCCGCAAAGTCTTCGCCATTATGGACAAGCACACCAGTTTCCAGCACTTGGCACGCATTGTAGACGAAATTCACGATATCTCGCACAGTGTTACATTATCTCACGTCAGACACACGATTGACTCAAATTTAAGTATACAGATTCCAAGCGATTTGGAATAGTTGAAATTGATGTTCCATAACTTGTCAATGCAAGTACAAAACATCGCACGATCCCGTAGTATATCTCGAAATCATCATCCCAGTCAGCCTAAGAAACGATATACCAGCCGTTCTAACGGATCGCGTTTTTCCTATTATCATAGTCGATTCGGTGCAAAGTCCCTGCATTGCACGCCATATTGCACTTGAAACTCAAATTTGTTCAAGCAGGGAAACATTGAAGCCAGGCAATAGACACGGCAGATCTGTCTAGCATCATCAAAGCTGTCTCTTCTACGTTACCGACAGGGCCACTGAAATGTGATTCCTCATCGACACTGGTGACGACCATCCAATATGGAACGCAAGAACCCGTCTTCGTTGACGTTACAAACGGCAAACGGCACAAAAGTTTCTACTTTTTGTCAGAGATCACTTTCTGTCGAATTAGGTCTCAGACGTAACTTTCGATAGATTTTCACACTCACCGATGTCAATGTATCAATTCTGGCTGCAGATTTTCTTTCTCATTTTGATCTTTCGATCGATATAGATACACATAGGCTTATTGACAATTTAACAAAGATTAATTCATTTGGTAACTTCCGAGATTATCCCATCTGAACCATTCGAGTACATACCCCTGACATCCCATCAGCGTTGATTGACTTACTGACAGAATTTTCCGAAGTTTTTAAACAGTGTTCGCAATCTCTTACTGTTAAACATGACGTCAAACACCACATTCTGACCCGTGGTCCTCCAGTGTTTAACAGACCCCGTCGTTTGACTCCGAACAAGTTCGAGGTCGTAAAGCCTGTGTATAAACACATGCTCAAACTTAGGCCATTCAATTGGCATGGGGAAAGCCCCCTTTACAGGTTTGATAAGAATAAATGTGACGTTTAGCGTCCATGTGGAGATTACGGTGCTCTTAACAGAGTTCCAGTTCCCGATCGCTACCCTATCCTCCACATACACGACTTCGCACTTTCCTTGCTTAGAAAGACCGTGTTTTCTAAATTGGACCACCAGATACCTGTCGCTGAGGAAGATATCCTGAAAACAGCCATCACCACACCTTTTGGTCTTCACGAATTTCTAAAAATGCCCTTTGGTTTAAGCAACGCTGCTCGAACCTTCTACATATTCGTTGACCAAGTTTTCAAAGGGTTATCTTTTTTCGTGTATATATTGATGACGTCCTCATTGCTTGTTCGTCTGAAGTGGAACATGCAGTACATCTGCGTTCGGTGTATTAGCAACTTTCACAGTTTGGCGTGGTGGTTTACCCGGATAAATGCCTTTTTGGTGTCGCTGCTCTTGAAATTTTAAAACATCATGTCGATCGAAACAGCATTCGCTTTTTGCCTGATAAACTCTCGTCAATTAACGACTATCCATGTACCATTTCACTTCGACAGTTATGTCGATTTCTTGGTTTAGTCTGTTACTACAGAAGATTCATTCTCAATTGTACTAACATATCCCAACCAATGACTGATTTGTTACGCGGAAATGAGCGACAATTTAAAATGAATGCGTATGCTGTGTAATCGTTTTGAAGAGTGAAGACCGCATTGAATGAAGCATTTTCATTATCCTTCATGTCTCAAAATCCTCATGCCTCACTTTCGCTTGCCACCGATGCATTCCAAACAGCAGTCGGTGATGTCCTACCGCAAAGTATTGACGGTGTTGTCAAACCGCTTGCATTCTATTCCCGTCGTCTCCAACCCGCCCAGACACGTTAAAACACATTTGGTTGTGAATTGTTAGATATATATTTTGCTGTTCGCCATTTTTGCAATTTGCTCGAAGGCCGCATTTTCACTGTTTGGACCGATCACAAGCCTCTGACATTTGCCCTCTCTGCTACAGCTGATAGATATTCACTCCGTGAGATACGTTAACTTGACTATATTTCGTAATTTACGAGTGATATACGTTATCTGTCTGCTTCATTGAACGTAATTGCGGATACGTTTTCTCGCATGCAACTTACCGCAATCAGTGGATCGAATTTTGATCTCAAGCATTTAGCAGAGGCTCAGCAACATGACGGTGACTTACAGCAATATCAATCTACCTCATCCCGTAGAGTTCGAACTGTCCATATCTCCAATTCGAGTTTGACTTTATTATGAGTTTTTTTCCAACGACCAGCCCCGCCCTTTGGTACCAGAGTAACTAAGGAAGTCCATTTTTGAAAACATTCATTGTCTTTCACACTTCGGTATTCGTGCTACTCTTAAGTTGATCACTGATCGCTTTGTTTGGCCAAAAATGCACGCGGATATGCAAAATTGGACAAAAGCCTGTATCAAGTGTTAACACAGCAAAGTGCATCGTCATACTCTCAGTGCACCAAGATCTTTTCCTCCACTGAACCAACGTTTTCAGCATGTTCATCTCGACATTGTCGGTCCTCTGGCTATCTCTTATGGTTTCACATAAATCCTAACTTGTGTTGACCGTTTTAGCCGCTGGCCTATAGCCATCCCTATCACCGATATTGAAACCGAAACTGTAACGAAAACGTTTCTGCAAAACTGGATCTGCAATTATGGTGTCCCATCAACTATTACTACGGATCGTGGATCCAAGTTTCAATCCAAACTTTTCCTTGAGTTGACTATTGTTCTAGGTGCTAATCACATAAAAACTACAGCTTATCATCCTTGCGTTTACGGGCTTGTTGAACGGTTCCATCGACAACTGAAAGCCGTACTGATGTCACATGTTAATACGGCAAATTGGGCAGAGAACCTGCCATTGATCCTTCTTTGTATACGTGCTACTGTCAAAGAAGATCTCGGTTGTTCCGCGGCAGAATTAGTTTACGGCACTCCACTCGGCCTCCCTGGTGAATTAATCGTATCCCACGAAGTAGCAGCAGACATCACTATTCCCAATTATGTCAATTGCTTACGATCCTTCATGCGTCAATTGCGTGCCACCACACTCGCCCATACAATCGCAACGTTTACTTGCCGAGTGATTTACAGTCATGTGCTTTTGTTTTTATTCGAACTGATCACACGCGCAAACGCCTGCAAGCCCCATACACCGGACACTCCAAAGTCATTACCCTTTGTGCCAAATACTTCGTAATCGAGAGAAATGGTGCTCAAGATACGGTTACTATTGACTGCTCGAAAGCAGCTTTTATCGAAACAGTGTGTGACGAAACACCACCCTCAAACGTTCACAACCGAAGTGGTGCCTTCGAGGTTGACAGTTTTCCTTTAACCGCGTCTACTCGTATTATCCCCAGTGTGCCTCAGTCAACCCAATCCACCCAGCTGTGTGAACACTCTGTTCCTTCTTCTGACTCACTTTAATCAATTAAAAAAACTCGATCAGGTCGAAGAGTCAAGTGGTCTGCAAATCTTGCAGAATACGCGGATTAACTTTGCGTTTCCAGCGTTCCACTCTCTTCTAACGCTCTTAGGAGGGATTATTATAGTGTATATATTATTTTAATAATCCTAGATATTTTGTCCTTTGTTTTGTTATAATGATACATGTAAATATGTAAACAATTTGAATATATTATTCACGCTGCTCACGTGTTCTGTTTTGAGACAAGTATGTTGTCTGATTGTTTTGGAGTTGTATGCCGTGTTACTCTGGGAAGTGTGTCACGATTTGTTGGGTACACTAATCAGAATGCGTACGCAGTTAGTTTTGAAATCTCCGCTAAATCAACCGCTACAGCACTCATCAATGTTGCGATTGTTTTTCAAATGTCACAATAAGGCCTAGAATTTGAACCAATGATTTTGAAATTTATACTTACACTAAGCTCACGTTTAGGCGAGCAACAACCACCGTAAATTTGTAGTCGATCAAGTTAGAGGCCTCAGTTGTATTGTTTAAACATCGTTGTATATTCCATTCGATTTTGCCTAGATATTACTTCATTGTTCTGTTATAATGCGTATATTTTGTATGTAAAATACGTAATTTGAATATATTGTTTACGTTGCTCTTTACTAACGATAAATTTCGTATCAATTTTCGTTCGTACCTTATATCCACAGATATTTTATTCAACTTTTCCATAAATATTCTTTATTCACAAAATAGATCATACGTGCGCTTTTGCTTAGTCTTTATCTGAAAAAATGTTTGCTGCTCTATGGTACATTTTGCATTCATCCTTTTGGTAAGAACGAACCTCGTATATGGTTCGCAATTATCGGAGTAATTTTGGAATCATATGATATGAAACCTAAACGCTCACAGTATAATCGCGTTGTAGGCATGTTAAAGTAGTTAATCGTTCGTTGTACAACAACCTTGTTGTTATTCCACATACTTCGTCTACTGACGCACAAAATCAATGCACATGGCGCAGCTGCAAGAAGGAAAACCAGTAGCTGAATAAATCATAAACAAATTGTGGCAGCAGAGTTTGTTTTTATATGACTGCAAAGTATTATCCACAATAATCAATTATTCAAGCTTCAAAGTCCATTGCCTTTCACCAAGCACTATAGGATATACCCAAATCACTAGGCTTTCAATGAATCTCGTATTTAGATGTAATGAGATTTAGACTAACTAAAATTGATGTGTTTCAAACTATTCCTGCAAACAGAATAGAATATGGTTTATCAGGTGCCTGACTGTTCTCAATGCTGTACAATAAATTATCATTGTGATTTTTGACGGATTATTTAAAGTGAATTCGCCTAATGATATTAACCAACCTCCTCCTAATTCATGGATTACACGCTTAAATACTGGATATTATGTGCCACAAACTCGTGGTCAACAAAAAAACCAAAATAAAGTTATTACAAAATCATCTACGTCCAGAAGGACAAAAACAACATGATGTACGTGATGTACGTAACAAAACTGCGCTTAACGAAATATTTACTGTGTTGGATAAATTGCTCGCTTCACGCAAGATTCAAGTTCACACGAATCATTTAGGAGGCTGGCAGAACTTTGAAATTCTATATATCTATATTGACGTCGCGCGTCGATCCAAATCCGTGAGCTTCGCTACTGGAACTAACCAAACGACTGCATACGAAAATAACACACACGATGACGGATTATCCTCTACTAAGGAAGAATTTCGCACTGAGTTTCCTTTGATCACTAGAATTAAAGCTAACTTATCTTTCCCAGATGTATGAAAAGTATGATAACGCTCAATCGTTACGGATACGTTTGTTTTTATGAAACGTGTCTTTGCCTGCCCCATAACAATAATTCCATATTATTTTTCTGAACTGCATTTTAAAAACGAGCTGATAATCCTTAAATTCTATTACTGTGAAAGTTATCTACTTACGCCAGTACACTTACTCATATACGTTTTACTCGATCTTAGCATCAATGATTCTGGATTAATTACAACTGCAGTCTATGTTACTAAGACACTGCCAGGTAAAAATGCAATAATAGCTCAGGCAGTATCGCATTCGCTAAAACGAAGTCGCATCGCTGCTTTTTCACAAAATTGCCAAACTTCATTTTCAGAGCCTATCTTATAGAGTTTCGGCAGTTTTCTTTGTTCAAATCAGATTCCGGTCTAAACAGTGGAATCATCAATTTAACCAGTTGCTTATTCAATGCGTCCGTTTTCGAAAATCTCCTTCGAGATTATGGGACAGTTTGCTATAACCGCCGTCTACAAAGCCTCCCTTTTTGTTGCTACCTGTTGTTACAGCAAATGGCTCAAAGTGCAAATATGCGAAGATATTACTCCTCATTTACCTATCAGGTGGTTTAAACACGTTTTCCCCCGGCTTGGCCTTCCTGAAGAAATCGTGACTGACAATAACATTCAATTTACAAGCCAAATGTTTAAAACATTCCTTTAAGAAAATTCTATACGACATGCATGCATAACACCTTGCAATCACTCTGCTGATGGGATGGTGGAAGGCTGAAATCGGTCGCAAAAATTATCCAAGGCTTACAATCGGCAGGAGAGGATTGGAAATTTGCACTTATCGATAATCTATTTCCATCTAAACCTACCAAAAATCAGCAAACTAATTGGGAAAGTAACATACGAATTCGCTTATGGAAAAAGTCAACGCCAGACAGTTCTATACTGCACACAAAATAATACTCATGATGTATTGCCATCACATGCAGCATGCCTTAAATATCAAACAATGAAATTATTTATTTAGTTATTTGAAGCTAAGCGTGTAAAAATAGTACATCAGTTATACGTTACGGGTGGGAGCAGTGATATTCATTTTCCCCGGGGGATAATGTTTTGACCGATCAAATTGACATGTTCTGTAATTGCATCGGTATTTCTGTGACTACAAACTGTGGAATATTGTGATTGGTCAAATATTCCCCATTCTTTTGCCAGATAGTATTAATCGTTGTTAATGTTCGAAAATATAGAACTTGGTTTGTCACGTGGCTGCATGTTCTTACTGCGGTGCAAAAAAGCTCTTATTGCATTTCGTCAGAGATAATGTTGTTGCTAATTTGGCCGCATACCTAACTTTTAATGAATTTTCACGCGTGCATATGTAACAGTATCATTTCTGGGTTCAGATTCTTTCGTATTTCAATCTTACACACAAAATCTGTGTACGTGTGTCTATTGATAATCTCACAAATATAAATATCTGAAATAACGTTTGCAAATTCCTAATCTCAATCATGTAATTACTCATCTCTGACATCTTTTTAACCGATCAATAAATTACTAGCAGAATTCTATCCGATTTTAACCATGTGCATAATCAAACTTTGTTGCAAATAACGTAAAACACCACATAACGACTCGCGGTCCTGTTGTTATAATCGCTTAACCACTACCAAGGTTTAACATTTCTTCGACAGTGACATCGACCACTCCGTTCATATCTTTATGACCAAACATTTTTTGCACAATGTCTTAAACTATCTCAACTGCTAGCAGATCTGCAACGCGAAACTGAGCGTTCATTATGAATGCATGCTGAGGCTGTTGAAATTCACTATAGAATTAAGCATCCAGCTTATAGAACATGCCGAGGATTCTTCATTCCTAAACTTACTTGCCACTATTGAATCTTAAGTAGCACTCGGTGCTGTCCAGTAACGAAATATTAAAATTGTTGTCAAATCACTTGAATTAATTTCTCATTGCCAATTAACTACCCAAACTGGATACAGTAAATTCATCGCAAACTTCTAGCTAAGTATTTTGCTGTTTTTCCATTGTGACAGCTACTCGAAGTTCTCAAATTCACCACTGTAGTAGACTGACCACTACAATAATGTCCCCAAGAATGTTAGAAAAAAGGCACAGGAGAGGGTTGATTTATCGCGGTAGCCAAAAGGTGCACGAAGGTACAGCGGAAACAATCACGGAACACGAATCAACGGAAAGCACATAGCAAGGTCCATTGTTATGTAGAGTAAAACACAGCATCATTCCAAGAAGTGATGCACGAAGTATGCGTGTATTTCGAAATACCGGGTAGAATGGCGACAAGCGTCGGTGATCCGTGAATAGTGCGCATCACGCATTCCACAGCAGGAGGTGGATGTATACCGGAAGGAATACATGAAGGATGCGTGTATTTCGAACAACGGGTAGGATAGCGACAAGCGTCGGTGATCCGAGGGTGGCGTGACAGTGAGAGGTGCATGTGTACCTGAGAAGTGAGAAGAAAAATCTTTCTGGTGCATGGGTTCATGGCCACGACCGAGTTATAGTCAAGAAGCTCAAAAACATG
>JACCGJ010005761.1:0-15546 GCA_013407085.1 Atriophallophorus winterbourni
AAATTACATTGAAATTGAATTGTGTTTTGACGATTTGCTTGAAAAGCAAAATACACTAATAAATGTACAAGAATAATCGAGGCTTGAAACACAACAAAATTGTGTATATGACCCAATATTACGTTGTATTTATTTATTTCAGCTTGGTGGCGTCCTCAGTATACATTTGCCGGTAGATCCTAAAACATTTTTGTTACGTGAAACATCAGAAGACAAGGACAATGTATACAATGATGTTCAAGTTTTTCATCAACATCAGGAAGGAACCACACCGTCTATACAAACACTCCTTAACAAACTGCGCTCTGAATCGATGGGATTTATAACTACGCTAACAGAGGTGTCTCATCCATACGGTAAGATTTTATATCGATATGTATCGTCATGTTTACTAGAGACTTTGCATGTTCGTGAAAGTTCATGAGAGTTTTTCTGATGTAAGCTATTCGATATTTTTGTACGAATAACGATGTTCATGTAATGAAAACGAAAAAAATTGTGACACGTTAACCTTATTCTAGTGATTGTGTTACCTGATCAAAATCAGTGGATAAATCCTGCATAATTTTCCTTCCAGAAATCCATTCCATAAAATATGCACAGATTTATAATCTTGTCTAGATACTACGGAAAAATATTCCCATTTAAAATTGTGGATTACTGTCACACAATGCGCTTCTACTAGATCTACTACGTCAGGTTTGTGTGAATTTGCAGATAGCCAACAAACCTTACGTTCAACAAATATATAAATGTTTAAGGAATTTATTTCAAATAAATCTTCAAATATCTTCGGAAAACTGAGTGAAAATGAAAACAAAATTATTGTTATAAGGCAGTTAGGGAATAATGTATAACGTTTATTAATATCAAATTATACCTGATTCCCAATGTATATTAGTGTTCGATATAATATTTTTATTTAAAAACATCAATTGATTAATTAAGCTGGTTAATGTTCTGTGATCTAGATGAATTACAGAAACATCATCCTAATTTTAGGGCTATAACTTCCGACAACAAAGGTGGGAATGTCGTATAGCGATAATAATAGTCTCAAAAAAAATAAGATGCGTCCTGGTAAATTGAACATTGATATTTTAGATTAATTTGTGAACACAAACCTTAATATTTCATTCGTTATTTCTAATGTATACGAACCCCTTACGATTAACGACACAATTTTGAATAAAGACTTTGTATGATAAATATATCATTTGAAAATTAATAAAAAATGCGTGAACTCATTTACAAACGAAATCCATTGAATCAAACTCATCGGATTAAGACTATTTATCTCCAATGAGTTCAAACGACCACCCCGCGTTTGCATACATTTTCATCAACTCCGCCCCGCAAACGGTTTCACGGTGTGGGCAATTATCCAGTACGGATAGTGCAATCAGAATCCGAGTTCCTTGAAGAGTGGGGAATGGTAAACAGAGTTCGAACTTGTAAGCCATAATAGATTAAGGCATAGCAAGACTAACATAATGTATCTACCTGTTGAGTGTAAACATCCTGAAACGAATGATTGTGTGTATTTGTGATGGAATTAGATGCAAAGCGGATAATTTTTCCATCTCATGATTTTAACTAATCTACATGTCTTGGACACATGTGATTCACCACGTTGGTCATGCAAGCTTTATTCAACAGTAGTTTACTTTTTTACACTTTCATATCACATTTTTGCGTACAATCTTAGCATCAACCCGCTGAGTGTTGAGCGTAAAAGCCTGTTGTCGAGCGACCGTAATTCAAATTGTGGTTCTGTGTGCCAACACATTACTTCGTTACAGGAATACTACATAAACAACGCCGCTTAATTCAATCTGGTTTATAATGTTTAATAATTATGATTTTAGTAAATGTTCGATGTTTTTGTGAGGATGGTAAGCGAAAATACACTGGTGAGTTTTTCTTTTTTGAGGACCATGATTTTAATATTCTTAGAGGCTCTTCATTTAGAATGAGATATCACGCGGTTCTAATAAAAATTAATAGTATTATTCTATAAATAATCATATTTGATACTCTGAATGTATCTTATTTTTGTTTATTCTAATTTGTTTGGTTCCTAGCAAAGAACATTGTTTATATCCGATAATTATCAAAACAAATAAGATCCAAAGATTTTTTGTGCGTGTCATTTGTCTAAACCTGAAATTATATTGTGTACAAATGAAATTCTATAGAACATTCAACAGTGTTTCTGTAAGAAATTTCATTATGCTTAACATTTTCTTGTAGCTTCAGGAAATAATTCGAGCAAAATTGAATCAGTATCCATGGTCACGCCATAGGATATTTCAACTTTGGCGTCATCATTTAGCGATGAGCACAACGAATACGTTGATTATTAAACTTTTCAGATCATCACTTCGTACATATCAATTATTTCATGGAATTACTTTCATAATTTGTAGAAATGCTGGTTGAACTTTTCATTAATCAAGTACAAGTTGGGACAAAGAAACCAAGGTTAGAAATTGGGGAAAAAATCAAGTGTGACGAAGTTAGTTTGAAATAATAATTAAAATATTTATATATTTTTTGCATGCCTAGTCATAAACACATAAATTATCACAATACTAGGAGCAATAAACAAAGTTAGACTTCAATGCCAATTTTAAATATAGTGCGTACGATATTTTATTGTTGATGTGGTTTATGTAGTTTTTTGTTGCCTGCGGATAAAGAGGAGCACTAGCAATCTATCATACAAAATTCGATAAGAAAATGAAAGAAAGACGAAAATGACAAAAAGTGATTAGAAACGAATAAGCGTACAAATTACACATAAAATGTACATATCATATGAATGTGATAAATTAGTTAGTGATTCTCCATAAAGTAGTTCCCTTTGGCAAAGTTGTCGTAAAGCAATTGTAATAAATGAACTCCAATATGATGAGCTTCTGGAAGGTAGTTTAATCTGTTTTGAACGTGTCTTTGATAATGATTGTCATTTAAAGAGATACCCCAGCGTCGATCGGGAATTATCAGTAAGGATGGCAGTTAAGTGCCAAATGCAAGAGGAAAAACGTTGTTTCAAGTTTTTGTAATAATATCCTTATCAGGAATATAGTTTGCGCGTGAATTGCTCGTGATTCCATTATTGATTCACAAAAAGTCTTTAGAAAGACATAGGTGAACTGTACAGAATATGAAGTAATATACAAGTGTTTTTGAAATAAGAAGTTAGCTTAGATTCAACCCCGAGAGAACGAAGACGAAAATGGTGTTTAACTTTCAAATACGAATTAACCAACCATGTTCGCGTCATATACCACAGTGCTTATAAGAAACGATGCAGTTGAACCAATTTTTCGTCGGCCTGAATGTGCATTACATTGAAAATCAATTATGGTAAACTCAATTGATAAATAAAAAAGTATGCCGCTTTATTGGATCTCGTTAAAAATGTGCTCCCAATGAAATTTAATATTCAAGAATTAGGGTGAAAAAATCGAATTTCACATGGCCTACACACATGGATGGGGTTGAAAATGTGGTCGTGCCAAACTTAGGCAAATGCGGTGTACATGTTTAACCCGTTTATACCATTTCTCCGATGTTTCAAATTATGAAAATCTCGATCTTAATCTATATGTCTGATCAATGCAAACAGCACGAAATCAGTGTTTGTGTTTGTTTGATAGACGTGCATGCAAAGAGGGATTTTTGAACTGTTGAACTGGTGTCAACGCGATATTATTCAACAAAAAATTTTAATTTTCTTGGAAATCATTTCACGCGGTGGTGATAAAATGTCTGACTAAAAACTATTCCAGATTTATCATACAGAAATAAAGCATTGACGATAGTTTGAGATTGAAAATTGTAGTTAAATGGTAAAGATTCGACTTCGTGTTGCTTAAAAGAACATTGGATTAAATTAGTCTGTAAACCAGCATTGGCTCATTCAGATGAACGTCCGATCGAAAGTACTTATTGTAAGTCAAGACCGCCTCTGCCTGAAATTACAGATTGCAAAATCCGGTAAGCATTTAAGTTGCCTTGTAATGAATCCTTCCGACGAGCGAGATGTCTTTTCCAACCCCGAAGCGCAAGCTTGCGCTTTGTAGTCCACAACTGGTTGCGTGTATGTGTTGAATACGTCTGATTAATCCAAGCATACTGCATGTACGCCTATAGTCGGCTTAAAAAGGCAGACGTTTTTCAAACTTCCGCAACCCCAGAACCAAAAATGTTACTCCGATTTACGAAACTGGTATGCCGGTTGCTCATGTGAACGTCAATTGTTTTCCAAACTGAATTATGTTACACTTGCGGATAACGACAACCAGCGATTTGAAGAGGCTTATTTAGTTATACTTGTAAAACCAGAGGGTTTCCATAGAGTTTATGTTCATGAAAACCTTTACATCACATAAGAACAATGTTATCCCAAACAAATGGCCCTACACAATTCATAAATTTTAGGAACGTTTTAAGGAAGCACTGAAAATTGTGGTAAATCGCTCGCGGCTTGGGCTGCTTAGGAAATTTTGCAATTTAACTGTAACCTTGCCTTCACACGAACAACTTGCAAGGTAAGCAAGCAAAATTCATTTGATACACAAATCCTGCAGCTTCCGAATTATTAAAGACTGATCAGCATGCTCAAATGATTTAAGTGTATATAAGTAATGGGCATCAAAGCAACACTCTATATTCAATGATGGCATTCAATCTTTTAAAGTCACTTACAAATTCGTCTTTGTTATTCCGTCTTCCTATGGAGAAATTTGTTTACGTCAAAGATTTCGCGAAAAATAGCATTCACGTCGACATCAAATAAGATTTCTTCTTCTATTGACATTGACAAATACTTTGAACACGAGCACAATAAAGTCGGTAGCCTGGCGAAATTCGGGATTTCGATCTGAATCCTACGGTTTGGCGAAAGCATTTACGGAGGCTAAACGTTAGCACATCCGCAGAAGAATACAAAAAACATCCGCTATTCTGGATTCATATAAGATCAAGCTTCGTGGCCCAATGTGAGATTTAATTTAACCATTACAAACAACTGGAATCGTACCAGTTGACTGAAAAACCAGAGTAGTTACACCATTCTATAAAGTGTGACCGTCGTTCGGACTAGGACGATAACCGCCCTGTGACTCACCGTTTTGTAGCTTCAAAAGTATTGGAGAGCTTTAAGTGTGGAAGTCATATCAGTCATCTCGATAGCCATGCGATTCTTTCTAAGGCAAAACATGTATTTAAAAAATGTACTTACGCTTGTCTAACATGCTAATAACTTGAAGCGGTTAGACTTTGGACGATGGGAGTTGCGTACATGTATGTTGCTTGAAAATATCTGAAGATTTCGCTAGAGTTGAACACTCCTTATACCTTACAAAGCTGCAGAATGTTATCATCACCGGAAATCAACATTCTGGTTCAGAAGTTAGCTGTCTGAACGCAAAGCGAAATTCAGAATAGATAGCGAACTTTTCCGAAGTATTAAAGCCAGATACGGACAAATACTGTACACAATATTTATAAATGATCTACCGCAATTGATGTAAATCTTTTCTTTTCGCTGACCATGCAAAAATTTGGATGAAAGTCAAATCCTGTGATGATTGCCTAGTTTGCAATCTGACCTCAATAGGCGGCATCAGTAGCATGTATAAAATGTTGCAAATTTCAAAAGCCTTCCGGTTCATAACTTGGCAGTCACACGCTTAAGGGGAGTAGATTGCAGAGAAAACTCGCTATCTGGTTGTGCGTAAATCTGCAGTTTGAGACCGACTATGCGAGTGCAGGTCGCATTATTGTCTTAGTAAGACGCATTTGCGTACGCTCTCCACAGCACTAATTGTCAAAGGCATTCAGTACAAACATACACCCAGTTGTGGACTATACAGCACAAGCTTATAGAACATGGATGGAAAAAGAATTATCGATATTGGAAATAATTTGACATAAGACAACTAAAGTGGTTATGAGATCTTATAATCTACCTTTTGAGCAGTGATTGACGATAATAGGATTGTGCACTAACAAGCGCAAGCACACCAGATTTGGCCTAAACCTGACACATCACAATCTGGCCCCTCGAATACCCGATTGGCGATCAAATTGTCGTCATAAAGTAGGCAGTCTGTGTAAGTTTATATTGGAACTGTTAACCGCTAGAAATTTTTTCCTCGCCAAATGAAATGATCTTCAAAGTAAAATAAAGATCTTTTTTTATTAATACTGTGTTGGTTCACGTTTACGGTAATCCCTCATTGCTGCTGTTTTACAAATACGCATCTGCAGAACAAAATTACCCCAACACATACATTTACAGTTGAAATTTCCTAAACTATGTATTAATTGGTATTACGTTTGCTCTCACTTCGAACTGCATCTATGCAAACATGAACGTACAACATGTTTAACATTTTTCTACCTATAGCCATGGTTAAATTACTGCTATTTGCCATTTATACCATAAATCTTGAGGTTAATTAATTATAGCAATATGTCAATTTCAGGTGAATTGTGATTGTAATTATGACAGTAACAATAACCCACCATATGTCATATTCCTATTGGTTTTCGCTTACATTCAAGATTCGAAAAATCCTCGGCAAAATATACGCCAAATGTCAACGAGTTGATGGACTCGACGGGTTTGACACTTTTAAAATCAGCCTAAAAGGTACCCCTTCGCACTGGTTTTCAACGAATAAAATCTTCCGGGATTTGGCCAACGGAAACCTTTCTGCATTAGCGAATGTACGTTATTCCGAGAAACCGAAATATCCGGTGAGTTTTGAGTTGGGTTGAATAATCCTAATATCTGTTGATCACTGCCAACGCAGGATCGTTTTCGATGGAAATATGCAGACTGCGAATAATTGTCTAGAAACGAATAGTTCATGATCACGTTGGAACGTCGATGTCGACGTAGCTAGCTTAGCCAATTGAACGTAATAAATCTCATATATATATATATATATATATATATTATGTGTGTGTGTGTGTTTTCACGTGTTTTGCTTGGGTCTTGATGCGGAATAACGAGTGATAATAATTTCTCTAATTACGGATTTTTTTTGTATTTCAGGCTTCGCCCGTCGTAGAGAAGGGATGAAATTTGTGGAGTTTCATTAAATGTTTCGTTGCAATACGTGCCTGTACGTTTTGGTACAACGTTGTTACGAATGCCATAAAACCGCACAATAAATATCCTGCATTCACTTCCTGCTGTATTTTGATTGTTATAATACTTCCTAACATACGCCCTTATAATATCTCAAGTCGCGTTTCACACGGAAAATAAATTGAAAATTATCAGTATAAGAAAGCACAAGCCTGATACAGGCAATGTGACGCAAAGTCATAGATTGCACGTGGGCAAAAATACCGTCACTTTGCCGAAACATTGACAGAAAGAAAATATGAAATAGAAATAAGTTGAGGAAGCCAGATCCTATATTTTTTTGGGTTAAACTTTTGTCTTCAATGGGATACTAATTGGAACATATAATTAATGATAATCTACTGATGAAAACTGGTAAATTACTTCTATTTAATCAACTTCAACTAAACTGGAAATAAATATACAAAATTTACAAAGCTTTACAAACTTCATACAAAAAAACCATTCACTAAAATAAGAATTGGTGAAATAAACACGCATAACATATCAAACCATCAGATTTAAATCAGAGCAATCTTTTCACTGTTGAAACAATACATTGTTCGCCAAAATATTGCTGTGCTCACATCCCCATCCCTTACACACCACACACGGTTAATCGATGTTTGCCATCATCAAGTGCAGTGTAAAATAAACACTGATGACTGTATGCTTGTGAGTTATTCGTCTATATTTATAAAAAACAACAGTCGTCCGGATACTTATTGTTGTGAAAACGCAAGCAACTTGAATTGACTCGGATAGCTCAGTTTTGAACCGCACTACATCTGAATAAATAGTAACCATTCTTTTATTCACACGTGGAAATGATTTTCGACATTAGAAGATCGTTAATGACATCATCAAATGCATTTGAAAGATGAATATGTATGCAGCAGGGCCACGAACTTTTGTAACCATGGGGATCATGCTTGAACAGCATATTCCATTGTTGGCCTGATATATGTGTTAAATATCCGTTAGGACATATGGTTTGTGAAATTACCAAAGATTCTTCTGAGCAGTGCCGAGCTTTAGCATGACTTTTTGTATACCAAAGAACACTGCCTTTAAGACATGAAGTGACTTTGTTTACCACTTTACCACCTGAGGCTCAAAGAACTAGATCTGATTGTCTCAACCTTATGATGGCAAACGGGCAGAAACCTTTTGTGTGGTGTAAGGGATGGGTATCTGTGTACTACAATATAGTGATCTTTAATATACCCGCAAGCGCTTCGTCACCACCGTCTATTCCACCGTCGTGTTTCTTTGTAGGAGCACGATACAACAGTGGTGCAAAAGAATACACTGGAGTATTAATAATGTTGCAAGGTAATAAAATGTTATAAAAATGCGTTTCATTGTAGCCCTTCAAAATTCTGAATTTGATGAAGTCTGATCGATGTTGGTCAAATAGCTTAGATGGTCGTATAAATGTTCATCACTTAAAATTTAAGGCTGAAAATCGTGTGTGACTTCGAACAGAAGATTGTGTGTGTTTTTAGAAATCAATGAAGTACCGACAATTTTGTATAAATCATTTGACAAAAGCATATATAAGAGCATTAAGGGACTGTTTCGCTAACAAAATGGTTCCGGTTACGATAGAAAGTCAAACAGTCAGCTATATTCGACTAACTTCATACATCCTGAAAGCCTGAATTTGTTCATTTTCTCCGTATTATAAATTCGGAACTTAAACGCATTTTGCTTCAAATCTGACATCACATGAGAATCACAATTTATCTTACAAGTATCACGGACGAGCATTTTATGTCCTGTTTTTTTGGGTGACCACACATCAGCACCAACTCCTTCGAAATATTCGATGGTTTATCACGACCGTCCTCATTGGAAATACAGGACTCGAGTTTCGCTCTTATTTGAGCTCATCAGCAGTGCATATCCTGTCTCGGATCGGATTCGAACCCAGGACTTTTACCATTGTAGTCTCATGCCTATCGGCCTGAGCTACCATCCATCGTTTGACTGATCGCGATTAAGCCTTCATGAATGTTTCTCCAGACCGGTACATTTGAGTAGCGTCATATGCCCGACCAGTTGAGAAGGAGCCAGCAACATCTGTTGTGGTCGTCCAATCGATCTGATCTCCTTATCAGGACTTCCCATCAGATACAGTGTAAGCTAACACCGATTAAATCTGACGGGCATTGTTGTTTTGGAATGGTTCGAGATTCGGTTCATTATGTTTTTTTGTTTTTTTGGCGATTACTCATTAGAACAAGTTCCCTAGATATTGCGTTAATATAGTGGAATGGATTTTTTTAAATATGACTATTTCTTGGGTTTAACAATGAATGTACACATTGATAACACACTGACCATCTGTAAGACAAGTCCATGACAGATTCTATGTGTATTTTTGTTTTAAAGTTTCTTTAAACCATCTGTGGTCATACTAATGGTCCAGTTCCTAACCGCAAACATTTTTGTTATTAAAAACCCATCACAAAGAATGCGAGATATATTTGACGATTTATTCATAGATGTTGTGCGGACAAAAACACTATGCTTTACAGGACCCACTAAATTGTCCATCTGGTTGGTTGGTAAATATTATTTAAACATGTTAATAAAGTTGATTACCAAAATTAAAAACATACTTGTCCATATCTGCATTTAGTGATTTTTAAACGCGTTTCGGTTTTAGAGAAACTGTTCAACAATTCCACAATGTAAACAGAGAGTTGAACCTGCTATGATGCTGGTACGGTTGAACTCGAAGAGGTGTGTAGTGAAAATTGTAACAAATTCTGCAAGGATGGTTTTTTGTGTAAACATTGCCAAAATGAATACTATTGCTCCTCATGACAGTGACAGGAACCGCACGACTGAAGTCTATATATCTTTTCTGTCTTAGGCGACTTAGATTGATATATGACTTTATTGAATCACTCAAGATTTTGTAGGCGATAATTGGAGTTCTAAAGAAAGTATTCTATACCTTAATATCCGAAATGAGCCCCCGGGTGACAATTAATCAACCATGTTATGAAACGACGTCGGATTGACTCCAGAAACATGTTTAGCCTTAGGGTGATAAACCATTGAAACAATCTTCCAGAAGAATTTACAACCTCAATTGCGTCGCGATTTAACAGCAGGGTTCGAAGCGCAACTATAAAATTGATTTTCGGACTAATCTCCAAAATTGCAATGCAAGCTTAGGTGGATAATCTTTTTAATCGCATTCAAGTAAAGAAAGAAAATGCTCAAGTTTTCTTCTTCAGCTTAACTTTAACCCTGTTGGTGAACATAAAAAGCTTTTATTTATCTAGCATCGGTTATAAAGCGGTGCGGATAATCTCTTGGAATCGTGTTCGTCGAGGATTTTAAACGTACACGAGAAAAACACTTTGGCACATGTGGGTGTGTTTCGGGAGCTTTCTACTGAAAGAAAGTCTGGATGATCGATTGGCTTGTTAACCACTTACTGCCATGTGCAAACTGATCTCAACATAATTGTAAGTCTCAGATGAGGCAAGCTTGCGTCCACATTTTATTGCGGTGGAAAGGTGAAAAGGAGCGCACGCTATTGTCAAACTTTATATCGTTCGTTTAAGATCTCTGACGACCGCGAATCCAATAGAATAGAAGATAGAGAACGCTGAAAAATTGGTTTCTTTTAATCGATATGGTTTGATTGTTGCTAAGTAGATTTATTTTATGTTACCTATTTCATTTACATTTTAACGATGCACACATGTAAATATCTGGCACTTTGAATATTTGCTTCAGGTTTATCATGCATTTTGCTCTAATAACCGAAAATTGTGTAAGATTACGTTGGATTTAAATCTCGAGTCACATTGAAAGGTATTTACCGGATTGACAGCTACAAATTTGCGATTCCAAATACATTTATGGAATCCCATTTCGCAACAGGCTTTAGCAAGTTTTTAAGGGGATGGTATAGAGAATGCAGGATTTTGAATGTCAACATAAGATCACTACGTATCTGCCGTTGGTTAAAATCGTGTAGGTTCAGTTTTGACTTTCGCTCTGTGAAAGGCAAATTTCTGTACCGGAAGACCAACTTTGTAGCACGATGATAAATCCTGTGGAGTAGTTCGATATCCTTCCTCATTCATGGTGCCCAGGCTTAGATAGAATATTCCATAACAGGACGTATATACGTGTTAATTACCCGGGGTAGGGTTTTGAGCGTAGAAATCCTGAATATTCTTTTGAGGAGACTCAGGATACCGCAGGCTTTAATGTACACCATCCCGTAAGGCTGTAAAGGAAAACCAGATACCAAGATTTTTTGCTGCTCCGGTCAATACGAGATCTTGCGTGCCAAGCTGATACGTGTGGTGCAGAGATTTTCCATGCTGCAGCATTTTACATTTCGCACGGTTAAACGGTAACTCATTTAACTGGGACCAACGAAATAGGATGCTTAGATCCAGTTGTAATGCCATACAGTCATTACCAGACCTTACACGTTTCCATATTTCAATATCATCGGCAAATAGTATCAAGTTGCATCCAATATTAACTACTATATCGATCATATACACCAAAAATAGAAGAGGTCCAAGCACCGAGCATTGCGGAACTCCATCGTGACGTCTATTTTTCTAGATTATGTGCTGCCAACGCGAACATGGACGTGTCTATCAGTAAGATAGTCCCTTATCCAATTTAGAAATATTCCGGTTATTCCATAAGATTCGAGCTTTTTGATTAAGATTTCATGGTTGACTCTAACGAAAGCTTTGGAAATATCGATGTAGCAAGCATGTACAGCCTCTTCTTCGTCTAGTGCCTTGGTCCGATCCTCGAACTATGTAAGAAGGTTAGATAAACAGCAGCGATCTTTTCGAAAACCATGTTGTGCTGCGGTCATTTTTTTGGTTTTCAAAATGTTCTCTTATGCGTGCAGTCACAGTGCGTTTCATTGATTTAGAGATCACCGGAAGTAACGTTACCGGTCTATAGTTTGCTTTGTCTGAACCGCTACCGACCTTAATAAATAGGAAGTATTATCCCTGCTTTCCATTGCCGTGGTTTTTTTCCCTTTCATTTGAGCTGAGAATAATATGCGAGTGAGAGGAGCAATCAAAGCAACGCGACACCTGCGAAGTATGGCGGGGGTAATTTTGACTGCGCCTGGGAATGCTTTTCGTTTAGTCGACAAAGTTCCCGCCCAACCATGTATTTCGCTGATAGTAATTTCACTCAGTGTTCGAAATGTGACGAAATTTGGTGAAACATGATATGAGATACAACGCATGGGATTGAAGACAAATGAGTAAAACGTTGCTAAAGCATCGGCGGTATCTTGTGCAGTGTAGGTCAATCCATTAGGTGTTAGTACAGAGAAAACACCTGGTTTGATATTTGATCGTTCATTGACTATCTTGTAGAGAAGCTTAAGATTCTTTTCCATTATCTTTAGCAAGTGCCATTGGAATTGCATGCGATCTTCTCTTACAAAAGTCGTGACTTGATTCCGTATCTTACAGAATCGCTTCCAAGTTGCTTCCGTAACGAACTTCTTAAGTGTTACTCAAGACTCTCGAATAACAGCTAACTATTTCTGCGTTCTACTCCGAATAACAAACTGGTTGTTTTAGCTGCATTTGTGTGGTACAAAAATCAAATTTCCGTAAATCTTGAATTCAGATAATTTAGAAACGAATTGTAATATGAGCCAGAATCCATTTGATCAAACTCATGAGTGTGTGCATCCCGGAGACTGTTATTTAAGGATTTAATTTATATTTTCCTTATGACTTTCGTCTGTTCGCTCGAACGTTTCGCAGGACATACATAATCAAACAAAGCACTACATGATCACACTTTCCCAGTGTTTCCAGGTATTGTATATCCGCTGCCGCGGTTGCCTCAGGCGTTAAGACAAGGTCAAGCTTTGAAGGTTGGTCAAGACCCCGCCAGCGAGTTGGCTGTTAACGTGATTTGCAGCAAAGGAAATTTCTATAACCTCCTTGAATTTATGTTCAATCGAATGCAGGTGTGCTCACCTCTCGAAAACAATGCGGGAGATTAAAATCGCCAATGATCAGCAATTGCGTAGTCTGGCATCTTGTGATGTGTTGCAAGGATTCGATTAGCTTATCATTGAATGAGCTTTCGGATGATGGCGAGCGGTAAATGATGCCGATCGTACATTCATCTCCATTGACTAGTTTTACTGAACACCACATCGTATCAGGAAGGCTGAGGTCAGGATGATCGATGACGTTACACTTCGCTAAACGTTCGTGATAGTAGACTGTGACTCCACCACCAGAATTTCGATCGCGATCGCGACGGAATCAAAAGCTCAGCATCAGTCATCCAGGGCTGGAACCAATTCTCTGTAACTGCGACCAAATCGGGTAAAAGTCTATCACAAAACTCACATATTTTAGCTAATTTGTTAGTTAAACACTGAGCATTTGTATATATGAACTTGATCATATTTATCTTGCACAATGTCGGATCGTGCAGTGTAGCTATTGGTACGAATCACGATCAGCCGAACCCTTTTCGTTTTTTGGGTTAACATTATGACTGTCAGTTACAAGATTACAATCAGGCTGTGGTTGCGATGGTTCTCTGGGTTTCTGTGAGAAAACACGCTTAAGAACGCATTGTATCACGTGTGGTGGAGGTTCGTAAAATAGCGAATATGTTAGATATTCAAAATCTTCAATTGTGATCGTTCGAAATATAAGTCTGTTCAGAATTTCCCATGATTTTCGTAGAAGATTCCTTGCGGCAGAGTTGTTTCATCTGTGTACCAGTTTTGTAATCTGGAATATAAATACTACGTAACCAAGTGAATTTTCAATATTAAGGTTGTATTACTAATGTCAATCTTTAGCACCAAGGAATGAGATGCTTTCACATTTATTCTAGCAATATATCTAGGTTGGACAGTTTTGTTATTTTTTCAGAGTTAAAAAAGAATCTAGATGTGTTTTAAAATCATATATATGAGGGAAAACTCTTAAGTTATTCGGAATAAGATTCCATAGTTTACAATAGATATTCAAGTGGAAGGTTTTCCTCATTTTCAAGCGTGATCTTTTTAGTTCCACTTTGCCAACTTGATTCTCTAAATAATACCTACAATCTTATCAAAATCAAATAGTCGAATTTATATCCATGTAATCAAAAGATATTATTCTAAAAACAGTATTAGTTTGTGTCTAATTATACGGAACCATAAGGGTTCCAGCGTGAGCTGCTTAGACCTATCTATATATGATTGATTGCTTCGAGCTATTTCCAAAGATTGAGTTAATGACAAACGTTGTACTTTTTCAAAAGCAATGCTTTTGGTCTAATTTATGCTGCAACTCATTTCATTACAGCCAGTAAAACAAGTTATAGAAAAAGTGTGTAAAGTTGTAAATTACGGAGTGCGAGAGTGAAAACAATTATGTAGCATATTTACACTCGGCTTTGCCTTCGAGATCGAGTGATTTATATGATCGTTGAACGTAACCTATGAAGAATAGGCTAACTATTAAAAAGGATTAATCATTCAGTTATAGTGCGTCTTGAAGGCATGTACTTCGATATATTCTTACAAAGAATGAGAGACCATTATTTTATACCCAGTGAAATAATCTAGCCAAATCTTTTTTAGCGTGGTAATGTGAGATTTTGCTCATATATATGTGAAAGAAATGATTACTATCATGTCGAACAAAAATATTTTACAATGAGAAATGACAGTATGCACATTCTTTATATAGAGAAGTACAAGTTGTGGACATAAAACTGACTTGTTTTACCTGTTATTCTGGAATGAACATAGATACAATTATCGTCACCATGTTTCGAATTGGGAATATTCTGCAATCTCAAGTAATTTATAACAAATAATTAACCTCAATATTGCTAACTAATCTGAACCGGCGAGACATTTGTACGCGAAAATTAACAGCAATCTATTTTGAATTCGAGTTACGTTAAATCGTTCAAAAGTTTCATGATTACATTATTTATTATTATTATTTATTTTATTAATTTTTATTAATTTATTTTTCATTCATCTCCGAGACCAGAAATCCATACACTTCAACCCGCTAGCCAATTGTGCAACCAAACACATCATCCTAAGTTCAATTGAGAATGTTCAACTCATATCCTTTGCTGCTCATTGTGTTCGATATTTATTCGTTAGCCGCAATTTCAAGGTTTTGACAATCTCCATGATAGTTGCTAGGTATGCTTTAGCTTATAGATGTTCACCTACTTAGATAAATAATGAAATAAAAATAAAATTAAATAAAATAAAATTAAAACAAATAATAAATTAAAATAAAATAAAAATAAAAAAATTAAATTAAATTAAATTAAATTAAATTAAAATAATAATATTTATTATTATTATTATTATTATTATTATT
>JACCGJ010005762.1:0-11875 GCA_013407085.1 Atriophallophorus winterbourni
ATCTGCTCCTGGCGCGAGAAAGTTGGTGTGCTTTGACTGATTCTGGTCAAGCGGTCGATGTCATTTTTATCGGCTTCAATAAGGCGTTCGACCACGTGCCTCACCGCCGATTGCTCGTCAAGCTGGAGGGTTTGGGGTTTCAAGGTTATCTGCTTAAATGGATCGAGGCATTCATCTCAGGGCGGTCAAACCGTGTAGAAGTGAATGGAGTTTTGTCTTCAGAGATGATAGCAGGCTCTGGAGTGCCGCAGGGATCTGTCCTTGGCCCATTGTTATTCAAAATTTTCGTGAATGATATTCCGGACGCAATAGGCGACCTATTGTCTTTTATTCGCGGATGATCTGAAACTGTGGGCCTCTGTCAGTTCCTGCGATGGCCACAAGCAACTGCAACAAGCAGTTGATGGCTTAGTCAATTGGACATATCGCTGGTCACTGCCTATCAATGAGGACAAGACAGTAGTCATGCGCATAAACTCCGATGACACTGGTAATGAATACTTTATTGGAGGTAAGCCTATTAGAGCGGTGACGGTCGAAAAAGACTGGTTATGGATTCCTTGAAGTCGAAGGCTGACACTTGTTGGAGAATAAGCAGCGCTACCAGGATGCTTTGGGCGATTCGGCATTCATTTGCGTTCATTACCCCGCAAATGTTCCAGACACTTCTCAGCGTACATTTGCCTCTGTTGGAATATGGGCTACCTGTTGCATTCCCTCAGTCTAAAGGCGAATGTGATTCCTTGGAGAGGGTACAAAGGAGGTGCACTAAGATAGTTTGTGGAATGCGCCAACTCGCGTACGAGGATAGGAGTAGCTTACTGAAACTCTACCCCCTAGAACTTTGAAGGGAAAGATTTGACCTGCTCCTGACACGCCGTATTCTTCTCGGTCAATATGGAGACGAGTTTCTCTAGTACTTCCGATTAGTAGGCGAGTCGAGGACTCGAGGACATGACTTTAAGTTGCAGAAGCCTAGAAGGCTGAAGCTGAGTAATGCGAGCACGCTATCCACGCGGGTGGTAAACACTTGGAACTCACTACCGAAAGGGCTCCTGTCTCTACCATCTGAACAGCTATTTAAAAGCGCGTTGGATCAGCATTTGTTGAGACGGATGGACTTGATCCCCGGAGTGATATAGTGGTGTTCCTCTACTCTCAGGGTTTGCCTTGTCAGTAGAAGTCACCCATATCTATTACTGTGATGAAGCTTAAACGTAATTTTATCCCCTCTGCTTTCGATTCAGAAGAAGAAGAAGCTTGGCAATATCTTTTTCCAAATAAGGTGACCATACTTGAACGCAATACTCCAGATGTAGTCTCATGACCGTTTTGTATAATGGTATGAAAACCTCTGGGGACCTGCAGGATAAAACTGATCGAAGGCGAAAAAGCTCGCTCCTAGCGCGTTTTGCAGCAGCTGCACATTGATCAGCCCATTTAAAGTCCACTGAAACCTCTATACCTAAGTCACGAAATTTCGGAACCCCATTTATCTCAAGTATATCATCTGGTCCAGCAACCTTGCTTCTTAATGACGTTAGACAAGAGATAGCTTTTAGTGAAGTTTACTGGTAGATCCCATGTAGCAGACCACTTGATGACCTTTTCTATGTCCTCAAGAAGATCCTGTTCATCCAGTTATACGATAATCTTGACATCATAGGCAAAAATATAGCAGGGACACTTAAGCGACGCTGCCAAATCATCGATGAAAATGAGGAAAAGTAGCGGTCCGAGTACGGAACCCTGTGGGACTCCACTAACAACTTTTACTTTCGACGAATACATACTGCCTATCCTGACACGAAAGAACCTATTGCTTAAGAAGCCTATTATCAATTTCTTCAGAAGACCACCGATACCCATATTGCCAAGTTTGGTTGCAAGCAGTCTGTGGTTTACCGAATCAAAGGCCTTGCAAAAGCCCAAGTAAAAGTCTTCAACATGTTGGCCTTTATCTAGCCTCATGGTGACCTTGTTGAGAAAACATAAAAGGTTTGTAAGGCACGACGTCCCTTTAAAGGGTATCGTGCTGAGGCCGAGTTCAGCAACGAGTGATATATATCTATATGCACAATTTGATACAGATATAGTGCCGTTCAACATATACAATGAGATGTACAAAGCGTTGTCATCGGCATCGTTGAACGTAGGCATGATACTACCCGGTTGCCTACACCGAAGTAGGGGAGATTTCGTTTAGGGGGTCCCACCCCGAGCCTTTACCCACAAGGCAGTGGAGCGAGAGAGGTTCGCACCTATTGGTGGCCGGTGACCGACGAAGCGGTTCATACGCCCTTTTCTGGGAATTTCCAGTTCGGAGCCCGATAACCACGTTGATAGGTTGGTGACTTCAGTTTTTGCCTGTGCACCATACAATGTCCTTGGATAGGACAAGGGGCAGTGACTTTTGGAGCGGCGAGTCACATCCACCGCGTCGTGATGTCATCATTGGATTTTTGTGGCTTTTTATAGGGAGAACGCTTGCCAGGCGAAAACCCACCACACCCTCAGACACCACCGCCGAACCTTTCGCTGAGCTCGGAGAACCGAGCCCACCCAGCTGGCACCACGTGGAGGTATTTCGGTATTTCGAGTGATCAACTAGATGGCGACAGATCCTATCCTTAATAAGTTTCTCCAGGATTTTACATAAGATGCTAGTAAGACTTACAGGTCTGTACTTACAAACTGAAGATCGACTGCCACCTTTATGTATCGGAATCACATTAGCCAGCTTCCAAATACTCAGAATATATCCATGTTGCAAGGAAGCGTTAAAAAGACTACCCACTCGTTCTGCTAGTATTGGCGCCAGGTTCTTTATAATTTGAGGGTGAATGTCGTCTGGGCCAGTAGATTGATGGGTTTTAGTTGCTGCAAAAGCAAGTTTAACCTCATCATCAGTAAAAAATAACTCCTTGAGTGGAGTAACGATATCAGGCCTTTTGATGACTGGCATGTTAGGCGGATCTATTTGGCGATCAAGCCTCTGAACAGACTGGAAATGTTTGAGAAAGGCCGAAGCCTTTTCTGAATCTTAGACTATTTGTGGTCAGTTTTCCTGTTGAAGGTTGCCAATCCAATCGCGCGTTTTGCCTTTGGATTGGGCATAACTATAGTAACGCTTTGGGCACTGCTTTATATTGCGTGCCAACCGTGATTCAAAGTCACGTTTTGCCTTGCGTTAGATTCCCACAGCCTTATTTCTGACCATTTTATACCTTGTCCAGGACCGTTGTGTCTGAGAAGCTTTGTAACTTTTCCAGGCACGGACCCTCATTCTAATCCTTCGTCGCATCGCAGGTGTCCACCACTGTGACTTCTTGCGTTGCTTGACGTGCACCAACGGTGCAAACCTATCTTGCAAGGTAGACAGACAGTGGTGTATAAGCTGCCAGTTTGTTGCTATATCATCACCTACATATTGAGATAAGATCTTTTTAGCTTCCTCTGAGACGACTTCCCAGTCTACATGCTTGAAATTGCGCATCAGTTTAGGAGGAGGTTTGTCATACTTGTGTACCAGTTGGAAGCTGATCACAACGTGATCACTTTTTCCTAGTGGAGTGAGATAATCTACCTGGCGAACCATTTCTTCGCTTGAAGAGATAACGAGATCCAGCATCGAAGGTAAGCAGCCTGACGGAACCTTGTGGGCTCATTTACATGTTGACTCATGGTATGCATGTGAGTCCATTCGATGAAGTCCTCAGGCATCTTATCAGATGAACAGCACTGGTTCAGCCAAAATATATGTGGTAGGTTAAAATCGCCAACTATAACAACCTGGGACCCAAGTGTGTGCAGCAAACTGCGATTGCCAAGCAAATTTTGCAAGTCCTGAGGTCCTGTTTGGGGGCTCATATAAGCGCATGCTATTACCATTGATTGCTTGTATGATTGAACGATACATGTGCTAAGTTGGACGTTGTGCGTGCTAAGCCTAACGCTCGATTCTGAATTTCGAAGATCTAGTCTGAGAAAGATAGCAACGCCACCCCCGTTGAGTTCACCCGGTCTATTACATCTGACCACAGAATAACTGCTACAAATTGTGTCAGGAATATGATCAGTTGCAGATAGCCAGGTTTTGGACAGTGCTATTAAATTCGGTCGTAACTCATGCGCTAGGATGGAGAGTTCAGACCACTTATTTCGGATACTACATGAATTTCCATATATAACTGTGGCGACGGTGTCTCGCGATATATTCTTACTTAGTCCTGCTTGATCCTCGGGCGTAATACGCGAGGAATCGGCACGTTTTTTGGTGTGCTGCTTAATGGAGTCGAATCGCCGTGCACGGCCTGAAGTTCTACTGTACCTTGAAGGTATGGTATGGTATGAAATCACAAGCCTGATCCAGGCAAATTGCTGCACAGTCAGAGACTGCACATGGGCTAAGATACTGTCAGGTTGACCAGGCCTAGACAGATATGATGGGGGACAGAAATGGTAGTGAGACTCCAGCGTGTTTCAGCGTGCAGATCACTACCGGTGGCCAATCAATTTAGCACGATGTTCGCCGCACAGCACAAAAATGCTGCACGATTGCACATCCGTGCACAAGTCTGGAGACAGACAAAGTGCCAAGCAATATGAAGCATGAAAAGCAGATAAGCAAGCGCGTCAAAAAAGGAAATTAGGTAAGCGGAACATGCAAAAGCAAATGCGCAAAAAGCAGCTTGTTTTTGTAGTTTCACTGCATGTGATTTTTTTGTTTTGTTTTTGTTTTTTCATTAAATAATACCGAATTAAAAAAATTACGAAACAATAAAATACTTCGGTTTGCAGCCATATCTTATAAAGTTTCCAGCCAACTATTAGGTGGAGCTTTTGGACCTCACCCAGGCAAAGGAATACGCCAACTGAGCCTAGCGCTACGGTGAGTCGGCTTTGAAGAGTCTTGGAATTTGGGTACAAAACGGCGTCCCCAGCACTACTCAGCGTTTGTTCGAGTCAGGTTCTCTAGCCTTTGTGCAACCAAGTGCGACCTGTAAGGCAACTGCCTTCAAGGTAACGGACAAGTGGAGCGCCTGAATGTTACCCTAGGGAAAACAACGTCCTTGTGCTTGCGATAAAGGGGATTATCAACAGAACAATAGAAACGTGCTCCCCGATGCATTGCATGCAATACGATCACTTTTGTGCACTGCCACCAATGAAACACCACATAAGCGCATGTTCCAGCATAATCGCAAGTCACTACTCGGTTGGTTGCATGGATGTGCAATCGTGCAGCACTTCTGTGCTGTGCAGCTAAGACCGTGCTAAATTGATTTGCCAACGGTAGTAAACTATGCGAATACACGCTGGAGTCTCTCTACCATTGCTATTTTCCTTCCCTTTATCTGTCTAGGCCTGGGCAACCTGACAGTATCTTACCCCACGTGCACTCTTTGACTTTGCGGCACTTTGCCTGGATCAGGCTTGTGATTTCATACATACATAATCGGTGCAACTCTTCCTTATAGAACCTGGACCGATATTCTACCACAGAAACAGACGTATTTTAAAGTATAAACCTATAGTGGAAGAAGTTGATGTTCTGATTGATCGATCAAACAAACAAATGAGAAGAATGATTGCCTGTAAACTAGGCTTTATTCGATTCATATTTGGAGTACAGTGGTTGCCAAGAGAGAGAATATGGTGTGTATTATGAATAGAGTAGAAAATGGTAATAAAGCATATAGCAGCAAAATTCAATCCTAGCATTCTCCCCTCGCGGAATTTGATCTTCGAGTTTCGATTCAGTTGCGTCAGGTTGATTAAAATAGGGAGCGAGGGACTTTGCGCAATCATGAGTACCGAATTAAGGAATTTCAGAATGTTCGTCAGTTTTAACAGGAGTGTTTTCCTCGAGATTGGTATGGCGAGTGGCCTTCAGACAATCGTCACCTTTTGGAGTTAAATGAAGGATTGAAACTGTATCTTCTGGACGTTGGCATAATGCGGGTTGCATTCTAACAATTTAACTTCATCAACAAAAGTATCATATTTGGAATCTCGGGAATGTTTCTTGAGCAACACAATACTGGGTGTATGTTGTAGAACAGAATGAATGAGCAGCCACGCGGTTAGAAGACAACGCCTGATTGTAAGGCTTTAATCAACTAGAAAATTCCAGTATACAAAGCTGCAAAAGAAGAGTGCAATAGATGAGACATGTGACAGTTATGATCAAAGTTTACGTATACAACATGACATTCTCCCCAGCCGTCAAACCTCTCGCGTTCGAGAGGTTCCAAAGGTTGTCACAGCCGGGGGTGGTAGTAGGAATGAGCCGCCTACTATCTATAAAATGCTCCCACGTGGCGTGCGTCTCAAATAGCCTCTGACAACCAAGTCCAACTCCTGGCCTGCACGAGTGGCTTTCACAAGCCCGGCGGAACTGCTCTTACTGACAGGAGAAGGGCGAAGGCGGGTGACTGGCGCCTAAAACCAGTTTGCTCCGGGCAGATGGAGCTCGTCAGCTACTGGCAATCCATCTAGGGGAAGGAAAACCCTGACTCCAAACCCCCACTGCCTTGTGGGTCACCCGATTGCGGGAAAGGCTTCGGGAGAAAACCCCGAGGAAAAATCCGGAGAGAATCCCCGTAGGTAGATAACTGGCGCACAGCGCGTTTATCTGCCAACTCCCTGCTGCCTTGAGGTTGCACTTGCTGTGCAAAGGCTAGAGAGGTGTACTCGAACAAACACCGAGTGGTGCTGGGACATCACTTGTACACTATCCCCAAGAAACTTCATGACGATGTCTCAACGTATATCTCAGCTCTCTGCTACGGCGTTCCCGAGACGCGACGCGCCCTTGGCTCTCCCAGCGGCTAGGGTGAAAAGTAAGCTAGCTGGGGCCATAAATATCCGTAAGGTCTTTTATTTGGGATGTTGGAACGTACGGACACTGCGTGACGTTGGTAGTCAAGCCATCACGATGCGCTCTTATTAGACTACCAAGTAGATGTTGCTTGTCTTTCCGAGGTCCGCCTTCCCGGACACGGATCCAAATCGATCAAGGTCCCCGGAGTCGATCTGAAATTATTGGCTTTTTATAGTGGGCCCGAGGATGGATCTGGTCAGCAATGGAGTAGCGATAGCGCTCAGCGACCATGCTAACAAGCACCTCATGTCATGGATGCCTGTATCCCCGAGCGGCTTACGATTCAATCGTTCGCAAAGGACTTTGGAACTGTCTTATGAGACAAGAAGTATGTTTGTATCTTGAAATTATTATGTTGCCAAAGTTAGGGCGGGATTTGAGCGCACGGACTGTTGTACTCGTTCAGTATCTCCATCGGGGTGCGACAGGGCTGCTTTATCTCACCTTTCCTTTTTAACTTCGCGACTGACGATATCTTAAGGAAAGCTTTAGCTGATCTGATGGGCGCAGGTGTTGAACTTCTGGTTGGTGAGAGAGCTACCGCTTTAGTGTATGTGGACGATATCGCACTTCTGGGAGATGACCGTCATATAATGCAACAAGCGCTGGACCGCCTGGTCATGAAGTTTCATGTTGTGGAATGTCCTATGCGCATAATAAGTGCAAAACACTTACCAAGTACTGTGGCGGCTCTCTAAAATCTGACCGTGTGAAGTCAGAAGGAAACTGGTTGAAATCTTTGTTTTAGATGTAGCAATGCCTTAAAATATAGATGTCTGCAAGCGGGTGTTAGAACCAAGATACCGCAGACTGACAGAATTGCTGATGCTTGCTCGTTTGCGATGGTTGAGATATGTTTTAAGAATGCTTCAACACCGTTTACCATATCGCCTTTTATTTGCAGAGCCTGGTGGAAGCGAAGATAAGCAACCGGGTGGCTAGACCATGATGATGCGAGTTGGGATGAAGAAATGCACCATGTCTCTAGGCTCAGTGAAGCGTATTCGTTTGCCTGGGTGGGGTCCAAAAGAGCCACATAATCGTTTGTTAGAAACCTTAAGAGATATAGCTGCAAGTCATAGTCAGTAGCGCCAGTGTGTTTTATTATGTCATAATTTTTTACCCGCTATTGTTGTATTTGATATATATTCTATTTGTCATATATATATATATATATATATATATATATATATATATATATATATATTTGTCTGGCTCCAGACTTGTGCCTCATGATAATGAGCATAGATACCGCGACCTGGTTGTGAAACTTTTGGTTAATGCATTTACCATTTTTTATTTTCAAACAAACACTGCAATTGTCAAGCGAGAACTACATTGCCCCGCCAATTGTTTCTCAATTCCGTTGTCCTCGGACTTTCGTATGTTATTCAGGACCTTGATGATGAGCAATACTCAAAATGTATTACGCGCACGTTACTAAGCTTACTTGGCTATAGACTGCAGTGGACTTAATCGAATAAGACTTTCACAAAATCCACTGTTTCCAATGGTATTTGGTCCAATTGAGTCTATTAATTTTGGAGTTAGCCGCTCTTTCCACAGTCAAGGAATAAATAAAACCTTGAAGGTGTAAACCTATTTTAAAGCTTCATATTTTAATTTGTTTATGTATACTTTTTGTGCTATTGCAGTTCTCGTAATGAAAACTTTAACTGTCACGTGTGGAACTTATGACGGCGCGGTTTTCGCTCTCGAATATACCATTGGACCTTTTAAAAAGGAGGGCCCTGAATACTTGAAACCTTTATTATTCGACCCGGTGGCTCACAACGGATGTGTTACCAGCATCGCAGTGTGTAATCCTGTAATCGTCTCTGGAGGGACCGATGAAGCCATTCAAGTGAGTGTGCTTTGCTTCCCGTGTTACGTATGTGTTCCTTTACCTCGGAATTTATCGAATATATTTTCTATTTCGTTAGTTATCTAGTCTTTGAATTATGTACTTTCCGCTCTGTTGAAAATTAACTGCACCGTATTGTGGTGAATAGATTCTAGAGGACCCAACGGGAAAATCCGAGATTTGGATTCAAACAACTTGTTGATACAGTATACGGCTATAAAAGGAAAGGGGTGCTTTTATATGTGGTTACGTGTTTATAATATAAAAAGACAGTAACCACACAAACAGACATAACGATATACGACATTTCCCCCGCCTCGAAAAATGATAACCGTCGGTAGTTATTGCTTGTTAAGTTGCGTCACTCCCCAGATCATATGACCGGAGGCGCTGTTGTTGACGGATAAGTTCATTGAGACTCTTGTTAGCCCCTCGGTTGCATGAAGTTTGAGAAGGCGCATTGTTCGGTTGTTCTCCCGGAACATCGTCATTAGGAATCATCGCATCGTGTTGCTCTCCAATGGATGGGGGTTGACGGAGCGATACTGATTCTTTTTGACCGTTTAGAAGACGTACCCTTGCATAAGTTGGATTGCAGTCAATCAGGTTCACCTCTTCTGCTAATGGCTTGTATTTACTATGTCCTGGATTATTGCACATTAACAATCGGCTTGCATGTACTAGCCAGCTGTGAAGGGATGTACCGGTTGGTGCTTTTCACTTTTCACTTCCAAATCGTTGGACTTCAGCGACAAAAGTATAGTTTTACACAAGGTAGCATTCAACTTGACCATTAGACCGCTGATGGTACGGTGTAGAGGGGCTGGTTGCTACACATTTGGCGTGGTGAAAATCACAAAGTTCCTTCGACACAAATTAAGACTCTCGGTCAGAATGAACATTAGATGACATCCCAAACATGGAGAACAAATCAGTCGGACATCGAATGACGGTTGTCGATGTTGTATCAGCGCAGTCATACGCAAATGGAAACCTGGAAAATTCATCGATGATCGTAAGTAAAAAAGTCAGATTGCCAAATGGAAGAGGTCCCTTAAAATTGACACTGTGGCGCCCGAACGGTTGTTCGGCTTTGATCAGGGTGACGCGTGAAGGCTTGAAAAATTTAACTTTGACTTCAGCACAAATTCGACAAGACCTGGTCATTCGTTTTATATCGTCAACAGAATAATGTAAATTGCGTGAACGGATAAAGTGAATCATGTGAGTGACACTGGGATGGCAAAGTCAATCATGATGTTTCTTTAAATTCAAGCCGTCGTTGAGTGATGCGCAAAATCCACGTGAAAGCGCATCTGATTTTGTTTTCCCGGTCTATAGACAACGTCGTAGCTGAAACAAGCAAGTTAAACTCTCCAGCTTTCGATTTTCTTATTTTTAATTTTCCATTGTTCTTATTCCCGAACATGAGAGCGACAGACATCTGATCAGTCACATGTTTAAAATGATTCCCAATAAGGTAATACTTCCATTTTCTCAGAGCTTCTACGATTGCGTACGCTTCTTTTTCAACTGGCGACTTTCTGATGGGGTTAGTGTTCGTGAATAGAAAGCAACTGACCTACCTCTGATTGAGCGTGGCGGCTATGGCTATATCAGAAGCATAAGTTTCATCTACAAGTGTTTCGCCAACTTCTGGTGTGATTATAACCTTTCTCTAGCTCTGACTTCAGATTTAAGAAAGTCTGTTGTACATCGTCGGATTTGGGAAAATTCTATTTCGATTCAGTTTAGAAATTTTATCAGAAAAGTGACTAATCCACTGGCAACGATAAGCAAACATACCAACAATGCGTTCTTGTGTTTTGAGAATATAAGTGCAGGTATTTCACGGAGGGATCGGAGCCGCTGGGAATGAGGTTTTAATGTCCCTTTTGATACTTCGTAGCCCAAAAGTTTAACCTTCATTGCTCGAATAATGTTCTTCGTATCATTGAAAGTTATGCCATATTTTGTCATCTCAAGAAACCTCCTTAGGTTTTCATCATGTTCGGATAGATTCTTATCACAAACGGTAACGTTATCAATATAGGCATAAGTCATCTACAAATGCTCGTTTTTGATAGGCGTATCGATCACCCTGTGGAAACAGGCAACACCATTTGTTACCCCTAATGGAATACTTCTGAATTGGTAGAGATTGCCACACGCTTCAAAAGCGGTATAAGATTTTTCCTCTTCTTTTATTGAAATTTGATGATAAACACTCTTGAATTCCAGCGTACTGAAATACTCGTATCGTGATATGTTCTCAATCATTCTATCGATCCTGGGTACATGGCTTGCCGAAATAGGGCTGGCTTGCCGAAATATCTCCACGTGGTGCCAGCTGGGTGGGCTCGGTTCTCCGAGCTCAGCGAAAGGTTCGGCGGTGGAGTCTGAGGGTGTGGTGGGTTTTCGCCTGGCAAGCGTTCTCCCTATGAAAAGCCACAAAAATCCAATGATGACATCACGACGCGGCGGATGTGACTCGCCGCTCCAAAAGTCACTGCCCCTCGTCCTATCCAAGGACATTGTATGGTACACAGGCAAAAACTGAAGTCACCAACCTATCAACGGGGTTATCGGGCTCCGAACTGGAAATTCCCAGAAAAGGGCGTATGAACTGTCCCGGCTTCGTTTGTCACCGGCCACCGAGAGGTCGAACCTGGCTCTCGCTCCACTGCCTTGTGGTAAAGGCTCGGGTGGGACCCCCTAACACTAAATCTCGCCCTACTTTCGGTTTAGGCAACCGAAGGTTGTCATAGGTCCAGGGGTGGCAGTGGGATAAGCTCCCACTTTTATAAAATGCTCCGCATAGGGCATGGCTCAAATAGCCTCTGACAACCAAGTCCAGCTTCAGGCCTGCACGAGTGGCTCCCTGATCCCGGCGGAACTGCTTCTACCAACGAGAAGGGGCGAGGGCGAGTGACTGGCGCCTGAAAACCAGTTTGCTTCGGGCAGATGTAGCTCGTTAGCCTGGGAGGGCATTTCATCTAAGGGAAGGAAAACCCTGATTTAAAACCTCCGCTGCCTTGTGGGATACCCGATCGCGGGAAAGGCTTCGGGAGAAAACCCTGGAACAGAGTCTGGTAGAACACCTCTTTCTGGCAACTCCCTGCTGC
>JACCGJ010005764.1:0-26069 GCA_013407085.1 Atriophallophorus winterbourni
GTTGACCATGATCAATAATTTTCAAAGGTTTGTACAATCAGATTGTAGTATGTACAGCCAGGACTGGCTAACGATCTAATTGAGCGTCCAGAATTCCCTTCGGTGAAAAGCTGCAGAGAAGCAACTTCCACTGCCAATAGGTTTTTTTCGTCCTTTTGAAATCTCCGACGATCACGAATCCATGAGAGAATGTATTTTGGAAGCACTGCGTTTTAACCGATGCTGGAAAAAGAAGAAGCAGTTTCTCTTCACAGGCAAGGTGAGAGGTCAACAGAAGTAGAATCGTGTATAAAAACAGAAAACTGTAGCATTTACTTGTTTTGGGGAAAAACGCTTAAAATGTGATCTACGTGAGCTTGTTTAGCAATTATGGAGAGTATTCAGGAAATAACTCACCTCAGTTTCGGTTAAAACTATGATTCAAACTCGATACGGAACTGCTAAATGTAAGTTCTTCTGGGAGAATTTTCAAGGAGTTTACCACCATAAGGCTCAAAAAGTGTTTCCTAGCCGACATCACTTCTCTGCAAGTATGAGGGAATTGACCCATGTGCCGAATTCGGGACTTCAGGTAAAGAGATCATTCATTAGAACGTTACTTAAACACTTTAAGATCTTAAAGGTTTCAATTAAGTGACCTCGTTTACAAGGGCGCACAGGGAATAAAAAATCAAGAGACATACGGCGAGCAGCATACTATTTCCCTCAATGAAACTCAAACCTACGAGTTGCGTAACGCTGTACGCTTTCCAGTCAAACGAATACGATTTTGTAGTGAAGGCACCACGTCTGAATACAATAATTAAGAAGCGGCCGAACTGATGCCTATAAAATTGCAGAGATATATCAATTGTTTGTGCGATTTCATTGATTTCAGCCGAAAAATTACCTTGCGTGCACGCTGACCCATGTGGCACATTGGTCCTCACATTTGAATTAATCTCCAATTAGTAATCCTAATTTCTTAATAAACGGTGCGGCGTTAACACTGAGAGAATTGTCCGAGACCTATACTGAAATCGTATCACCTAGTGCTAAAACGTATTCGCTCTCATTAAGTTTCAGTGGGAGGTCCTAATGTTATGACCATTGTATGACACATTCAAGACCTTGCTTCAGGTATTTTCATCTGTTGATCCGATGAAATTCACACCATTCGCAGAAATGAACCATGGACGAATCAAGGCAGACGACAAGTTATCAATGAAAATCAAGAATATAAGAAGGCCGAGTACCCACACGTCGGTTTGGCAAGACAACGTGGATCCCACCCGAAATCCAAATGTTCTACCTGTACGGAATGCTTGTATCCAAGCAAGTAGAATACCCCGTATGTCGTTTTCTTCTAGCTTGATCTCTTATCTTTCTTTCTTTTACCATTTCAGTGAGAGTATTGAGCAAACTAAGAAGGTTCGTCACGCAGTATCTACACTTAGGTAGTCCATTTTGACTTACACTCAGTAGACAATGCAATAGTTTTTTCCAATACTTTCGAGACGATGCTAGTCAGGCTGACAGGTCTACAGTTACCAAGGATTGACCTACAACCACACTTGTGTAGTGGCACGCCGATGGATTTTTGTAACTCACTAGGAAAACTTTACATTCGCAAATATGAATTACACATCTTGCACAACAGTTCGGTGAGAACTGAAGCGGGATTCTTTATCATAATCGAATGGATACCATTCATTCCCTCAAATGTGTCGATGCAAACATAGCTAAGTGCGTCATACACCTCAGACTCATTGAAGGACAAATTATCTAATGCAGTACCGCTTCGAAACTTATCATTACTTGATCGCTTTTGCCAAGGGGTGGTAGGTACTTTATTTACCTAACGGCTTGAAAATGGAAGTACAATATCAAGTCAAGAGTGGATAGTGTGCATCCATGACAATACGTCGTAGGATCACTCACTTGCTGGTGCAACACATGATTATGGAGCCAATCGATAAAGTTTCTGGATTTCTCGGTTAATAAATCTGCACGGACGGGCCAATCTATGTCTGGAAGGTTGAAATAGTTACGCTTAGAGCTAAGTGAAACAAACAGTCGAATGTCTCAATCAGCTGTGTAATCTCCTGTTGGGCTGCACTGGGTGTGACGTAGACAAAAGCAATTGCAAGGGATGACTTGTAGCAAGTTATGATACGGGTAACAACTAGGAACTTTATTCTGGCTGGAGATATATCTGCGCTCATACTGTGCAAACCATACTCCAATATAAGTGCAACGCCACAGCCGCTCCTATCACCAGGTTTATCGCTTCTCATGTTTGCATATATTTATCGGCACGTCATCGAACACAGGCAGCCAGGTTTCAGAGAGTGTCATAACCCTTGGTCTAACTCGGCCACACGGAGCAAAATATGAGCCCACTTATTCCTCATGCTGTATACATTTGCTTACAACAATGGGGCGCTGTTTATTCTTGATTCTGAAACTCATTCTGTTTGGCTGAACGTTTTTGATGTGCTACTTAGAGCAGGAACATCAGGTTCGACCTACTTTTGCGTTAAGGTAATAGACCGTTGTCTAAAAATTGAGGCCTCATCAATCGTAGAGCAGCGACTAATGGAAACACCCTTCTGGTATCATCCTGACAGGCGCTGAGACCATCGAAATTGTCTGGACCGGAGAGTAATCTCGTGTAATGTTGTTCGGTATGATTGTCTGTGATTGAATAGCATTTCACGCTAGATTATGCTTACGAGTAACAAATGTTCCTACTGGTTAAATTCTCTCATTGGAATCAGAAAGATTTTGCCTAATGAGGGACGGATGGTTGTCTGGCTTCACCTGAAGTTTATCTAGGGGTAGTTAGGGATATGCTCAGCACTAGCCAGTTATGCATCCCGATCTCCTGGTATTGAATTCAACCAGGATTGGTTGAGAGCGGTTACCATCCTCTGACTTACTACACGGTGGAGTAGAAGGTTTTGGACCTATCATTCGGCTAAGATTGTTGATACACCATCGATCGAAATATCTGCAAGACTACTTTAATAAAGGGTTCCGCTCTTCCAAAAAATACATTTCGAGTTCCAGATTTTCAACGAGAGGAATTGCCTTACAGTTTATCGATTTGCTTACCCGTACCAATCAATTTCTGAATAATTTGATTCAGCAACAATTGAATATTACATCTTTTGAGTACTGTCCATAGTGTTCTTAGAATGCATATTCAACGTTCCAGCTTATAGGGTTGGCCAAATGCTTGCAAGCTGCGCACTCAATACCTCTGACTACGTTTTACAGCAGTTACCGTTTAAAAAATAATTATTCTTAATTATATCTGAAAGGGAGATGAAAGAATAACGATAAAGTATCACAAAAATACTGGGTGAATCTATCACTAGCGTAATTAATCAGCAGGAAATAACACAGATATAATGAACGTTTTTCTTTTAACAATAGTTACTCGTTTTAACAGCAATTCTGGAGAATTGCAAAAATTCGTAATGATTTTTTATCATAGTGTGAAAAATACAACTAAGTTGATCGTACCGCGCACCTCAATCTTCATTATGGCTCACATTACTTTCCCATGCTTAAAGGCTGGTTGTGGTAAGCAAGTAGCCAAAGGTATTGAGTGTTGTACATGCAGACGCTGGGCGCACCAATGGTGCTCTAGTATACTAAAAGACCATTACACCATATATGCAGCCCATACATGGTTAGAATGGGTCTGAATGGAATGTGAAGAAGTTGCACGGGAGGATTATCGTAAGCAAGTTTTATATTACTCGCAACATTGCAGGAACCAACACAGATCTTACGCGCAAGTTACAGCATCGCACAAACCAATCTTGCATACGCCGGCTGATGTACCAAAATCTGCGGAAAGAAGTCAGGGTAAAACAAACAACAATGTTGTTAGTCAGCGTAAGAAAAAGAGCCAGCCAGCTCAAAAGTTACCGTGCTCCCCAACAAGTAAGAAAGCCAAGCCGCGTCTCGGTAATTTAGCGACGATTAACTCGCAATTGGCTTAAATCCACAGCGAATTGCGAGCGTTGCAGGAAAAATGCACTTTTCCCGAGAAAAGTTTGAAAATTAGGACCAGAAACATTCTGATCCATAACGAGCAAGAGCCTTTCATACAGGAGGCTAAAGCACGACGCAGTTTAGATCGCAAACGCGTACAGAATTTATTGCGTCTGGCAGACTTTAAGCCCAATCTACAGATAGTTCGGGTACACAGAATCGGTCTGTATAAGAAAAGAAACCAAGCAAGGCCAATCTTGGTGGAATTCAGAAACTAGAGAGACAGAGACCTGTTTCTCTCTAAAGGCGACCAAATACATACCAATACAAATGGTATGTGTAGATTGGTGCCAGATAGCCGCCCAGTTTGAGCAAATTATTTTGCGTTCCGGCGTTCGGGTAGCAAAGTAGCAAAACCGAAGAGAAACCCAGATTAGCGCCGATTGAATAACTCCGCAACAGCGGATATTTAAATCAAGATCGCTCTAGTGCAAACTGAACTGAACTGAACTGAACTGAAAATAAAAGTCACGATCGCTGAAAATTTCGAACGAACAATAAAAAAATTAGTTTTGCAGTGGTGGGTACTTTTCTGCATTTTTCCACCAGAATAGCATCGGTACCCTCGATTGACTCTTAAGCTAAATACTGTCCCTTGCAAAATGAGCTGAACTAAACTAAACTAGATTTACGTTACTAGTTCAATTATTCAAGGTCGTTTCGAGATGTCTGCCGTATCCAACAGGTTGCAAAAAGTAAGTGATTTTAAATTCATTTTTTCCTGAATAATTGCCTCTTTTATCAACCTCATTTGCAAAATGCGAATAAAACTCACTGGTTCTGCGTTTCATGAATCCACGGTGACGACATGATTATTGATTCCAGTCCGTTTGTTCCTGCGTTACATGTTCCTTGCATATTTTCTGATGAAACAATAATCGTTGTAAAATCAATTGATCTTATCGATTGTTTGCTAATAGTGGGTGCGTTCTCTACTTTTAGAAGCACTACTGCACCATATTTTTCGATCATCTCTCGCGAGTTTGTGTTCTGGACCCGAGCTTCGGATGCCAAATAAGGACTTCAGATATTTATTCATAACTTTTATTATGTATCGTTCACCCTATACCCTCGAAGTTACGGAAATATCTCAAATCTGTTAGAACGGTAGATGCACGAACTGCTTGACTGCGAGATTTCGTTCGCGATCAGCATTCATTAGCTTTAGTTGGTTGGCTCTGGCTAATTTAAATGAAACCTACTAGACTCACTAGCTGCTGTGAGTTTTTTCAACATGTACTTCCCACTAAAGTAGAATTGAACGAGTGCGTCTCTATTTTGGATTTGGTCTTTATTCTGATACTGATCTTGCATTGGATTGGATTACACAAATATTATTATTATTATTATATTTGCACAATCTGATACAGATATAGTGCCGTTCAACATAAAATGAGATGTACAAGCGAGAAGGGGGTACAAAGCGTTGTCATCGGCATCGTTGAACGTAGGCATGATACTACCCGGTTGCCTACACCGAAGTAGGGGAGATTTCGTTTAGGGGGTCCCACCCGAGCCTTTACCCACAAGGCGGTGGTGGAGCGAGAGAGGTTCGCACCTATCGGTGGCCGGTGACCGACGAAGCGGTTCATACGCCCTTTTCTGGGAATTTCCAGTTCGGAGCCCGATAACCCCGTTGATAGTTTGGTGACTTCAGTTTTTGCCTGTGCACCATACAATGTCCTTGGATAGGACAAGGGGCAGTGACTTTTGGAGCGGCGAGTCACATCCGCCGCGTCGTGATGTCATCATTGGATTTCTGTGGCTTTTTATAGGGAGAACGCTTGCCAGGCGAAAACCAACCACACCCTCAGACACCACCGCCGAACCTTTCGCTGAGCTCGGAGAACCGAGCCCACCCAGCTGGCACCACGTGGAGGTATTTCGGCAAGCCAGCCAAAATTGACAGCTGAGTCATCGTCAATAGTTTATCTTGAAAGGTACCACTAAAGTGCTCATCCATTCTTCAAGAAATCCAAACGAACTAAAATTCCCAAGACTCGAACTTACATCTCATAATATTTTTCGAGAGATGTGTACTCAACCTGAGAAACACCATGCCATATATTGCATGTCGATCTAGTATCTATGTATGAATTCATCAGCTTGAATCCAGGAAAAGTGCCACAGTTAGAAACTGCGCATGGGCTAAGATACTGTCAGGTTACCAAGGCCGAGATAGACATAAACAAGGAAAATCGCAGTTAGAATTCAGTCTGTTTCCGCTTGCATCTCAGTACCTTTAGCAAATCAGTCTTTCACAGCGTGACCAGCAAGTACGAAAACGCTGCACAACTGCATATTCGCTGGAGTAATTTGAAACAACAATGAATTGTTTTCCAAGAGAGCCTACTTTGTAGTGATCATGTAAATTCATGCAACATATTCATACATTTCCGTTACGGTTGTGCGAGTTTTGTGTTGTTACTAATAAATTATTTCGATTGTGAACCGCAATCATGTACATCAACGTAATAGATATGTGAAAATGAACTGAATGCGGTATGCTAATATATTTTGTGGGTCAACTCAACTGGCCTCTACTAAAAATAAATTATTTCTGTACTGAGTGCAGCGCCCCATTGAAATTTAGATAATGATTGTCGTATGGAATTGCTAAGTACGCGGATCCTAAAATCTTTCAAAATATAATAATACGGTCAACAAATCCTCCGCTAGAACAAACCCCTTTTTGATGCTATCGTTTCTGCGATTAACAATACGTTGTTAATCCTCGATTACATACTGATGTCATCCGTTTTGATTTTTTGACGTTAAATTTTCTAAAGGGACCTCTGATTTACTTTTGTAACAACAGTAATACGTGCGACGTCTCGCAAATCTTCCAAGATCCCGCCAAATGTGATTTTATCACATGGACTTAATTATTTTATTATCCGCATTCGGGATCGCTTGTTGCTTTCTGTGCATGAATTGTTCACTTTCTATTTTGACATACACTCATCGTTCACCGCATAGCGCTTCAGATTCTGCGGCATCATTCTATCACGAGTTTTTCGAAAGATAATGGAAAAAATAATTTGCGGATTTTCGCTCTGTTTTGTGCTCTCTGGAAGTCAATGGGCGGAAAATGTATATATTTAGTGCCTATAATGTAAACATAAATTGCAGTAATTCTAACATTATTACGGCTTAATGCACTACTATACATGAAGTGTAAAAGTGGAATGCAATACTGTACTATGCTGTTCCTGCACAAAACAGGTTGGGCTCGGTTATTGAAAGAATGTAAAAGGTTTATGTTGTTTAATAGCATTTGTATTAAATTTTTATAAATCCTTAATTTAATGCTGAACAGTATGCCATTTATATATGGCTGATTTTCAATTATCACCGGTGTTTCTGTAACGTAACATCTGCGATAAGCGAAGGATCATTGTACACCCATCGAGTTGATATCAATACAGCCTACTCTGTTTTCTGACTTTTTGCTTCAGGAGTACGTGATCGCAAAGCAAACAGGCATTTAATGAGCTCAGGTGGAATTCCGTTGTCACCAGAGGCCTTCCCATTCGCTAAGCGGTCGATTGCTCTATTGAGCTCATCAAGAGTAGGGGGAGTATCTAGATATTCAATAGTCGGCAACCGCTCGACATTTTCAAATACATGTGGTAAAATCGTACTGTCCCTGGAGTAGAGAGAGGAGAAGTGCTCTAACCATCTTTCCATCTGAATTTTGTCCACAATCGGGTCACCAGATGCAGACTTAATGGGAGCCGTTTTAAGTTTGTTTGGACCAATGGCTCTTTTGATCCCATCATACATGCCGTGAAAATTTCCAGTATCCGCAGCTTTTTGGATACTAAGGCTAATTTCTGTCCAGTAGTCATTTGCACATCGCCTTGCAGTCTGTTGGACCTCATTTCTGGCTGCTCTTAAAAGTCGTAAGTTTTCATCTGTTGGCATACCTTTGAACCTCAAGAATGCTGACCGTTTCTCATCCAACACAACAGTCATCTCAGAAGCTTTTGCTTCGAACCAGTCGCTCGTTCTAGCTTTCTTCGGACCGCTATTCAAGAATGAAGGAGATAGAGGTGACTGCAACAATTACAGAGGAATCTCCCTTCTGAATGTTGTAGGCAAATTGTTTCCTAAAGTCTTACAGATCCGGCTGCAAGTTTTAGCTGATAGAATTTACTCCGAATCTCAATGTGGCTTCCGCAATGAGGATTAACCGTTGACATGATCTTCTCCCTGAGACAACTTCAAGAAAAGTTTCGGAACCAGCGTATGCCATTATACGCTGTTTTTATTGATTTAACGAAGGCATTCGACTACGTCAGCAGGGAGGGTCTTTTCAAAATGCTTGATTTGATAGGCTGCCTCCAAGACTGCTAAAGCTCGTTATTTCCTTCCACTCAGGCATGAAGGGCTCAGTCCATTTTAACGGTTTCAGCTCAGAAGCCTTTGAAATTCGTCGAGGCGTCAAACAAGGGTGTGTTCTTTCTCCCACGCTGTTTGGCATTTTGTTTGCTCTGCTTCTGAAGCACGCTTTCAGGACGAGGACAGAAGGTATTTACCTACGCACGCGAAATGATGATGAAAGCTCTTGGCATTGACCCGGCTAGTTGGGAAGAACTTGCTCGTGACCGCTCACATTGGAGGCACTGCGTAAATCGTCGTCTGCAAGCTGGGGAGAAGCAGATACAGCTGTTGGCTGCTGAACGCAGATCACGCCGCCGACGCAATACAACCGAGTTCTGACTTTCGTTGCCAGCGCTGCGGGAGAGATTGTTCCTCCCGAATCGTACTGTTTAGTCATTCCAAAAGCTGCAAAACTTGAACATTCACGCGATTGTGATGTACATCCATGTTCGACATCGATTGAAGGAGGCCAACAACAACAATGCCTAATTTATATCTATCTCAAGATCTCTTGGACCGCCTCTCAATCAAGCAGGTATACTTTTGTAGGGCCGCGGTAGTTTAGTGGTGAAACATAAGTTTATCGAGTTTCTTAACAAAATTCCATTTCAAATACATGTATACAATAGGCAACGCGAATTGCACGCTCGTGCAATTTTAAAATCCTCTTCTTTTTTCTTTCTCATATCTGTCTAGGCCTGGTCAACCTGACAGTATCTTATCCCATGCACAGTCTGTTTCCGTGGCATGTTGCCTGGATCAGGTTTGTGCTTTCATACTATACTATACAATCCGGTGCTGTGCAACTAACACTGCAAAACTTATTGTACATCATTAGTGAACTGCACGCGGAAATCCGCGGGCGTTTCATTGCCACTACTGTTTTCGTTCTCTTATCTGTCTAGTTCTGGGCAACCTGAGAGTATGGTTCCAAACGTTGTCATACTCGGGGTGGTAGTGGGGATATGCTCCCACTTTCTAAAAAATGCTCCCATATGGCGGGCGCCTCAAATAGCCTCTGACAACCAAGTCCAGTGTAACGTTGTAGAATCTGATCCGAATTGATTTCAAAAGGAAGTCACGTTAGTATTGAATAAGTAATGCTTTACTTATCTAGAACGAGAGTACATGAGCTGAAATGTAAATATGAAAGTTTAGTAACTGTATGCAAAAGGTGTACAGCACAAACAAGTAACAATCATGACATTCACCCCGCCTTTGTTTCAAGTCAGCTCGTACGAATGAAGGCCAAATTAATTTTAGGCTTCACGATTTGTCAGATCGTAGGGGCGAACCCGTTGCTGCTTTTCTAGTAGTTCCGGGTAAGTAGGGGTAAGTGTTTCATGCGATGACATCGGCAACATCTCCACTGATCGGGAATTATTGTTGTGGTCTTCCTGTGTTACATCCGAGGCTCTTTGTTCGATGTTTGTATCGGAGTCAGGTTGAACACAAATGTCTGTTGTCGTTTCCCGAACTGTTGGGGCTAAACGGCGGAGTGATACATTCTCCGTTCTGCCATCTTAATGAGCAATACGAGCGTAATGAGGGTTACAACTCAGAAGCTCCACTTCTTCCACCAACGGTTGATACTTAGATCACCGATCGCATCGCTGCAGGAGAACCGAACCTGGCGTAGTTAGCCAAGAAGGCAGAGAGGTCCCAGAACAAGAGCGTCGAGTATACTGAAACATGCGTTCATGAGGTGTGTGATTCGTAGATGTGCACAGCAATGACCGGAGGATGTGTAGAGCATCAGGTAAAACAGTCTCCCAACGAGTTGTCGGTAAATTATGGGTTTTCAGAGCAAGGCTGATTGTTTTCCAAAGTGTGCCATTGAGACGTTCCACCTGGCCGTTGCCTTGTGGATTATATGCTGAGGTGTGACTCATGGCGATTCCTTTTTTAGTCAGAAAGTCTTTGAGTTCAGAAGACAAGAATGACGAACCTCTGTCAGAATGGATATAGGCAGGCATCCCGAACAAAGTGAAAAGTTGTGTGAGACAGCCAATCACAGTAGCTGATGACATATCCGCACATGGAAAGGCAAAAGGAAATCGAGAGAATTCGTTTATTAATGTTAACAAATAGCGATTTCGAGTACTTGAAGGTAAAGGACCTTTGAAATCTATGCTTAGACGCTTGAAAGGCTGTGTGGCTTTAATAAGGGTACCGGAAAACTTGAAAAACCTTGGTTTTAGTTCGGCACACACTCTGCAATTGGCAATGACTCGATTGACATCGTCAACCAAATAAGGAAGATTTTTGCACCGGACAAAATGAAACATTCGGGTGATTCCTGGATGGCAGAGTGAGGTGTGCAGCTCCTTCAGTTGTTCAGGGTTAGCAATGGGCGCACAGATGTTACGTGATAAAGTGTCCGCAACATGGTTTTCTTTACCCGGTCGATACACAACATCATACTTGTATTCGGAAAGCTCGATTTTCCAGCGCTGTATCTTATCGTTTTTTATTTTACTCTTTTGGCTGCCACCATACATAAATGCAACCGAGCGCTGGTCAGTGACCAGTTTAAATGGTCTACCAAGTAGATAGTGCCTCCATTTTCTGATGGATTCAACAATGGCGTATGCCTTCTTCTCTACAGCCGAGTGATTTTTTCGCTAGGATTGAGTGTCCTCGAGAAAAAGGCAATGGGTTTATGGTTTTGGCTAAGAGAAGCGCCAATGGCGACATCAGAAGGAAAACCCTAATTTTAAACCTCTGCTGCCTTGCGGGATACCCGATCGCGGGAAAGGCTTCGGAGAAAACCCTGAGGAAAAATCTGGACCACAGTCTCTTGGACGGTTAGTTGGTGCACACCACCCCTTTCTGGCTACTCCGTGCTGCCTTGCAGGTCGCACTTGGTTGTTCAATGGCTAGAGGTTCTGACTCGAACAAACGCCGAGTGGTGCTGGGGACGCCGCTTTGTACTCAAATTCCCAAGATTTTTCATTGAAACTGACTCATCCTCCAGGTATGTATTAATGAAAGCACAAGCCTGGTCCAGACAAAGTGCTGCACAATCAGAGACTGCACGTGGGCGATATTACTGTGAGGTTGCCCAGGCCTATACAGGAGGTGATAGTGGCACAAAAGTAAAAGTAACCTGAGAGTATCTTAGCCCACTCAGTGTTGTACCGTCACTGAAACCTTGATGCCAAGCTCTCTTCGCTGATGTTGACGATCCATGCATACGTCTTTTTATAATGTATGGCGTATGTGCAATTGTGCAGTATTTCAGTACTGTGCAGGTAAACTTGTACTTAATTGATTTGCTAAAGTTGCTGATTTGCGGAAAGACGCCACAGTCACACTGCCGTTTACTCATTTTTTGGTAAATTTGTTGAAGCATGGTTAACCCTACGGTATCTTTCCCCACACAGTCTCTGACTGTGCGGCATTTTGCCTGGATCCTGGCTTGTGGTTTCATGCGTGCATACGATATATAAACCGTATTACCTTTAGAGCAATCGATTTTCTGCTATCCATTCTGTAAATTATACTCGTTCACTGATGGAATTCAATATGTCCAATAATCTGTTTTGCATTCCAGGAACTCGCCAATCTTCAGAACTCAAACACCAAAAAACTCTTCCACAATTTGAAAGTCGACGAGTCTAACATTCATGTTTGGACCGGATACATTGTGCCCGTAATTTTGCACCATCATTTTTACTTTGATTCGACATGATGACTTGCTTTTTTCCAAATATCCAGTATCCTAAGTATCCTAAGCAGTACTTCTATGCTGTGTGGCTAACCATGCTAAATTGATTGGCCACCGGTAGTGAGCTGCATGCTGAAACACGCTGGTGTCTCACTGACATCTCTATTTCTTTTCTCATATCTGTCTAGGCCTGGACAATCTGACACTATCTTCTCCCAATTTCACTCTCTGACTGTGCAGCCTATTGCCTGGATCAGGCTTGTGCTTTCATGCATCATACATACGTACATCCTAAGTTGTCGTCCAGATTAATGGTACCGTGTTATAGGTCTCGTTTTTTCCATACTCTTTCGTAATATACGAATCTTTTGTATTGCCTTGTGCTAGCATTACCACGAAGACCAATTTGAGATACTATCAAACTTTATACCTATTGTCGATAAGTAATGAAAAGGAACCAAATCTATTGAATATGTTAATTTATTAATGTAGTGTGATAGCATTTCTTCAGACGATTCATGCGATGATTTGTATATTTATTTTTACGATAAATCACAACACGGATATGCAATTGTGTATTTCATCTGGACTGATCAGGTGTACCGTGCTAAATGGATTCGCCAAGTGTAACAAGCTTCACACTCTTTATGCTCGCTCCAATTATCTCTTTTTATAGCTGTCTAAGCCTTGACAACTTGATAGTATCCTAGCCCATGCACTGTGCCTGATTGTGCGGATTTTTGCCGTGATCTAGAATAATGATTTCCTACATTAATTACCTTAAAATGTGAAGCATGCCTTCGTATGAATAAACCGGTGTTAACTTCCGTTTCACTCCTACCTACCGTTTTTGACGTCATTCGGCTCCTGGTTCACAGAGTGTACACAGTGTGGGTGTAGGTTTTGTTAACCTTGATCACTTATAACGATGACGCGATGTTCCTCTGCCATGCCAAGGGTCCAATGTACAACTAAACTTGGATTGTAATCGTCGGTCTGCTTTCCTATTTACCATCCGTTGCATTTGAATAGTTGCAGAATCGTGCCTAAAATATATGTGTCTTTCAGTGTGCTGTTAGGATCAGAACTGAAATAACTGCTCATGTTTGGGGGGTCTAAGACATAGTTTAAGTATGGCCACCATACCGCACATTGTTTGCAGAGTCTTGTGTTAACGGAAGGAAACCCATTTGGCTAGTAATTGACCTGGTGTACGTAGATGAAGTTCGTCGCTGTTCTAGGCAAAGACAAAATATTCGTGTTTGTGGACTGCATCACAATGACCTGCGCATGGGTGACCGGAAATCTTTCCAGCCTATGCTTTACCCGAAGTTAAGGACCTCAATGTATTTTGCTGTTTTTATAATAGCGGATATGTATGTATGTATGATATCACAAGCCTGATCCAGGCAAAGTGCCGCACAGTTAAAGACTGCACGTGGGCTAAGATACTGTCAGGTTGCCCAGGCCTAGACAGATATTGTAAAGGAAAATAGCAATGGCAGTGAGACTCCAGCATGTATTCGCATGCAGCTCACTACCGGTGGCAAATTTTTTAGCACGGTGTTAGCTGTACAACACAGAAGTGCTGCATGATTGCACATCCTTACGGTATAATCGCGGATGGCAAACCAAAAAATACCCAGCTTGTCGTACGTTGTAGTTCGTATTACACGAGCGGTCTCATTTTGCGCGACAGACTTGCTACCACTCAGCAAATTTTCATGTAGCTTTATATATCAGCATATATACTGAGTTTTTCATGGGTTGTGCTATAGTTTAGTGCTTATCTTGTATGGGTGACGCTGTAAATTTGATTTAATTCGACAGAATGCTAATTGTGATATCGCACCGTACTCCAATCGCTTGCATTACCTTACAATGTAGCTGAGTCCATGTACACATTTTCAGACGTATTACTTACTACATATATGTGAAATTAGCGAATGTTTCTGACGACTGCTGAGCTCTTGTGCAATTGGCAATTCATGAAATCCCTGTTTTCCTATTCATTTACGATCATTGTTTTATTCGACCGTTTCTCTATAAGCTCAACAAAACGGAAAATCAATTGAATTGCATTTTCGAAATGTTATCATTTTTGTTCTCGCTCAAAAACGAAAGACAAATGAGACTAAATGAGTAATCACGTTTTCACCTTTTGTTCACTCGATTTCTCTTGTTGATATTCATTAATTCCTAAACAGGAAGATCCTCCTTACAACAAAGGAGCTTTCAAGATCGAAATTACCTTTCCGGCCGAATATCCATTCAAGCCCCCAAAGGTCGTCTTCAAAACGCCGATTTATCATCCAAACATAGATGAAAATGGCCTCATTTGTTTACCCATTATTTTGGCGGAAAATTGGAAACCGGCCACAAAAATTGAACATGGTAATTTTTCAGTACCGTGTTTTTAATGCCATGGACGCGCTCTTGCAATCGAAATATAGTTTGTATCGTTTGTAGATCCCTCTGAATTACTGCATACGTTTCTAAATTGCATTTAGTACACCCGGTCGATATTTTAAAAACTATCAGTTCGATACTTTTATTGATTATTCCATGTGCATACATCTTGGCGTCGATAGTTTTCGACAATTTGGCCAATGTTACGTCACCACTTGATGTCGGGTGGTTGTTCGGTAATTCTCTCATACATATCGTGTTGCGTGAATGAGCAATCGTGCAGTGATTCTGTACAGCGCTGGCGACAACGTCCTAACTTGATTTGATAACGATACTGAGCTACACACCGGGGTCTTCCCCATTTTCTCTTTTGCCAATCTGTCGAGGCCTTGGCAACCTGACAGTATCTTAGCCCGTGTGGAATTTCAAATTGTGCAGCACTTTGCCTGGATCCATTTTGTGTTTTCATACATCGTGCTCTACGGATTGCCACAATCGATCAGCTCAATGCGATCACTCACAGCATGCTCACCACGATAATCGATTGGGCAAACCCTTTTCAGGCCGTCAAAGTATTCTTCTTTTCTCTAACCCCATGCGTATTATTCCCCTTGTACATACATATGCTACTTGTCTGTGAGGCCGTTGTCTTATAATAATTTACCAAGTCAAAACAGCATAATGTAGGGTTCGTGCTGAAGCACTGGAAGCATACACACTTTAGAATATACGAATCCCGGGTTCGATCCCAATAATGATTACGCATTTGTGAGCACGTTTCTAACTTTCTTCCCACTATGTTCAATATGGAGAGGGGCCTTAGTCACGCTCGGTTAGTGTAAGACTGCGCATTCACGTGTACTTGCAGTTATCAATGGGCATGTTGACAACAATGGCAATGTTCACAACGTTGCGATCAGCTCTACCGTGAACAGAGCATAATCGATTTTGCATATGAATGAGATTTAACCTCTGAAAAATATTTAAAATAAACATTGAATCACGCGCTGCATACGTGTGGGTTAGGTGTTTGAATTTATCCTCGAAGGATTAGCTTCAGTTCACGACTATTTTTCTAAGTCTTATACGTATGTATGTATGTATGAAACTACAAGCTAGATCCAGGCCAACTGCCGCATAGTCAGATACTGCACGTGGTCGAAGAAACTGTCAGGTTGCCCAGGCCTAGACAGACACGAGAAAGGAAATAGAGATAATAGTGAGACTCCAGCGTATTTCAGCATGCGGCTCACTACCGGTGGCCAGTCAAATTAACACGGTTGGCCGCACAGCACAGAAGTACTGCACGATTGCACATCCGTGTGAATGCCTTGGATCCCTCAGTGTTCACTTTGGGCTTTTACACTGTAAGACCAAATACGATTACTGCTATCAGTGAAAGTCCTCAATGCCATTTTGGGAAGGAAATCATGCCTGCTTTACTCCCAACCACACGATACCTGATCTCATTGCCCTTAGTTTATCAGTACTGCTGGCACGCGGCAAATCTACGATGAGTTTTGGGTTGATATTTCTTTTATTTTCGTTTCTGAGACTTGCACCATTGGGACCTTCGTAGTGATATTCTAATTTGGTAGAACGTCGGCTAATCTGCAGAAAAGTCTTATTAGATATGTTCTCATGTGAGTTATTTTCCGACCGTTGTAAAAGAGCTACTAAACCGAATCTTATATATTAAGAGTGGCGACGCATGGTTGTACAATCAATGCAAAAAAGATGGAATAGTTATTCTGTGGCTTTGATTGAAAGAGCCCGCCGAAAAGACGTCGAATACGTCTCATTTTAGTTCAACCAGATATTTGCAGCTGTTCATTATATAGGTCAGCGAGGCAGTTTGAAGCGATCGATAAGAATTGCCGGGAGATGTGGGAAAATCGATGATCACGTGCTAAGCGCCACAGGTTTGAATAGAATACAGCGAAATATGTGTGAAATGAAATGTATGAACAAGAAAGGTTGTGTAAAAATAATTGGTTGCTACACTATTCCCCGCCAACGACGGTCCCAAGGCCGTTTGAGAAAGGTGGAGTGTTGGGCTTAGGGCTAGCAACCCTATCCCGTAAAAGCTACATTCCTACGGAAACGAAACAAAAACACTATCCCCCGTTCTATCTTTCCTTAAAAAATTTCGTAGGGGTATACGCCCCACTACCAAAATCATTATGTGGCATCACTATGTGCCTCAAAGATGTTAAAATATTTAACTGCTTAATCTGCGCAGAACAAATTGCGATTTCTTACGCGGTCAGTGAATAAAAGTCTGTAAAATTCCGCTGCTTGATTAATTTTATTATATATGCTCGTATTTCACATAATACTCCCGGTATATTGCCCGGAAATACATTATTGAGCTCCAATCGCTGAGAATCAACCACGAACATGTTAAACTCACAGGCGAAGGATCACCCGCTTCATATTTCCCAACAGGATGAGTTAGGCAACTACTTGATTTTCGCTACCGGTCTCGGAGATCGTGCAGTTTATCTTACCTGTTCAACAAAATAGATGCATCACACTTTTTGCAAAAGCAGAACATGCGTTTCGGTATCTTTTTCTGCGTGAAATGCCAGTCTACCGCAATTACCTGCAAGACTTCTGTCTATACGCTTGTTTTTGGTGAGCGGTTAGGTGCAAGCACTCCCTCAGTGCACATCTCCTTCCCGAGACCCCGCGTTCAATATTCGGGAGTTTTTAAACCAGAGAATCAAATAACATAATCAATGTTGCATAGTTTTACCTCACCATCAATACTTTGGATCCTTACCTTGGTTTCTTTCCAGTGCTTCAAGCTCTTGCCGCCATGCTTCAGACACCAGAGACGGAACACCCTTTGCGTAACGAGATTGCGGAGGAATACATTAAGGATCCGAAGAAATTCATGAAGACCGCTGAAGAGCACACGCGGAAGTATGCGGAAAAGCCGCCTAATTTGTGAATTATATCACTTTAATGCCCTTGGATGCTCTATCATCACATTTACAAAGTGTCCACCTATGTCACCCTTGGCCCGGATAATCGTTGCCTGAGAAGTTGCGTGTTTGTCTTTGATTTTTTCTCATGACTAATTCTTTGCTGTGAATATAAGTTGCATTCGGATGTTTGTGTTCCCCCGTTTTGAAAACTTTTTTATCAAGTGAAATAAAAGTGTTATTTCTCTGATCTTGCTGCTTTTCCGATCGGTTTACCCGTTTGCACTATTTATTGATCCGAAATCCGGTATGTTATTTTCATAGCTTAATCCTTATTTGAACGAATTCCGATGTTGGTCAGTGTGTATATTTGTATGCTCTGATCATTTTGGTGATGGTCTATGCAATTCTGATCGTGTGCTGATAGATTTTTCAAGGTCGTCGGTACTAAGTTGGCAGATCCGTATAATTATTTTCATTTTGAATTAACAATGAAGCATTTACTAGATTTTTCATCTACCATAATACGTCTCTAACTGACCGTCATTTTGGTGAGAGAAATTTCAGCAGGTTCGCATAAATGCTAGGATTTATATGATTGCTGCTCAGGTGACATTTTCATTGCGTGATCCACACTTAAATTTTTCAACTAACTCTTAAAATCTTGTAAACACGTTGCGATTGTATGCCACTGTTGGATAAGCTTGGTGCAACCAACCTGTTCGATCACTTGTCCAGACATGGGGCTAAACCAGTGATCTTAAAAATCTTATTTGCTAGCATGGAAATGCAAAAGCAACAACCGTGTATTATTGTGTAGTTTTGACACGCAAACAAGTTTCTCCGTTAATGGATTTTAGCCGTGCTCTTCTAACCTCGTGAATGGAAGTGTCCCTCACTGAAATCGATCGATTTTGGTTGTAGGTACGTCATCCATGACGAAAGCCACGCAACTGCTATGGCGAAATTTGGATTACATTTACCCCTTCCTACTGTGATATACCATTTACTACATTGTACTTCTGTCTTGATCCTTGCAAGCAGGCGGGGTACAAGCTGTATGCCTATTTGTGCTGACAGCCTGGTTCAAATCGCGATCGATAATCCAATCAATCATTTAATCGATCAATGCAGCGAACCGGTTCGCCAAGCCGAATGCTACCCAAATTAGACTTTGTAGCCTACTAACTTTGCGTTAAGGTCAAAGAAGTAAATAACCAATGACGCTGGGATGTTCAAGGGGCTGCGATTCGCTAAAGAATTAGACAACCATATTTGGTGGTCTCGTAAAGATGTACATATGTTGATACACTTCTAATGAAAGGTTACATGACGGTTACGTTCGCAGTCGAATGATGCCTTCTCGATTGGGCGTTTGGGGCAGTGGGTTTTGACTGCAAGAAACTAGTTGTGTGCATACACATTTTGAACCAGACAGACATTCTAGGTTCACAGCACTGCAATGGTACGTGGTAAGCGGCTATTCGTATTTTATTTTATGTGATGTGACGTTTGGTTATCCGTTTTCTCTAGGGTAATCATAATCATAATATTCATTTCCTTACCCAAGGCTTCTAAACCCACCACAGTTATTTAATGGACAGTTGCCGTTACCCATATAGCATCTCGATCAATTAGTTTCTTCTTTTTCACTGGAAGCTACTGGTACGGCTTCATTTTAATTCTCAACGAAATATTAAGTCATAAGCTCAGCCTGATCTTATGGTCTCAACCTGATGGTGACAAACAGTCAGAAACCGATTTTGGCGTGTGAGCTCCACAATACGTTTGTCTTATTGTTAATGTGCGAAATGCATTAGCGATGAGTGGTAACCATGTACTTTCTAATGATAGAACACCAGCCTCCGGCACAAAACAAGAGCACGAAGCACTGAGAAACCAGACGACGACAATTGCAAGCCCGTTCTAATTCGGGTTTCGGAAGGATTGCATTACAACTGTTAGAGCGACAACTTCGCGAGCTTGAGAATATTGTGAATATCAGTTGAAATCGATTGATATGCGATTTGCCGAGGTCGGTCAATCGAACCTTGCGTGGTAAAGGCATAAAGCATACCTGTTGGCATAAAATCGATTAACAACCGAGATCGAAGTGACAACCGGGACAGACGTTCCAGGACAGTTTTGTGGTTACTTGGTTATAAGATACTCATGTGCCTTGTTATTTTCCTCGTAATAAACACGATTGAGTAATCAGTTTTATCAGTGTTGTGATATTCATTGGTTAACGCGATTAGCGTTGGACAGTTGGGCTTAAGGGATAAGTCGTGTGCATTGTTCAATTGGGTGTGAAATGGAGGGGGTAACACTTCCATTGTTGGCCGATGAAACAAAAATGTATGGCTATCCACTTGTCCGCCAGCTGGCACGCGTTGACACTAACTGAAAAGACAATAATTTCCGGCTTTTTTTAACCCGCTAAAATATGTCGTTCTCAAATTCACAAATGCATCGGAATACATTTTCATTGCACACTAGTTTCACAATTATTAAGCTGGCTCAGTTTAAGATATCCGTTTAGGAACCATGGATTACGACTACTTGGTTGAAGTGAGCTATTTCTGTTTATAGAAGAAGAAGAAAATGGCCTTGTACGTGTACACTAATTTTCAGCGATATTTGTTAGGTAACCCTGGATTGCAAGCATCGTGCTTCTTTCAGAGACAAACTTCTAACATAATGTTAGCTCCGTTGTTGATCCTATGGATGAAAACTTCTGAGATTTATCTGTCAAGGTCAATTATCCGAACTTGATGGTAGACAATACAAACAGCCACAAGTTAGCACGTCATCTTCAAGTTAAATTCACTATGAATGGTGACGAGCACCACCATCCATGTCCTTCAGGACTCAAAACTATTTTTCTTTTTCTCACATGTCTGTAAGTAGCTGATATGCTAATCGAGCGTCCGGTAGTTTTTCGTGGGATGCGTCTGAGAAGCGCAAACCACTGCAAACTTTGATTCGTTCTCTTTGGATATCCTCAAAATTTACCAACACCGTCCGTGTTAATATATACAAAAAACAGAGATGTGGTAAACGTCAAGTACAAAATTTTGGAATTTTTTAATCCGATATTTTCGTACGGTTTGGGGTGAGCCATCGAAACCCACTGTACACTTACGATTTACGCACTTTCTGATATCTTTATTTCCACGTGACTCAATATTGGCTTACGTCAAGACTAGGATTATCCTTTGCGTGCTGTCACCGAGATCAAAATCTAAGCGATTTCACCAAAGATTATTGATTAAATTCCATCGATATTCGCTATCACATGATGCTTATTGCTGAATTTTGTCTGGCGATGTGTTACGATTAATCAACCCGTTGCGCTGAGACTGGACCTTGACGTGGTGCAGCGGCTTGCGTGCCTCGATGATCCATTGAGCTATACTGGGTGATGTCTTCGTGGCATCTTCAGAGTTACTCATACCAGGTTGGTCAATGGTGAGAAGCCAGACAAACAGTCTCCTTGTTCCTCGTGGACATTGTATACCAGGAGAGGCGTGTGAATCCGCAAGGATCACCGGCTCGACTGGTTTGGGATTATGTGGGGAGTCCCTGCTTGGTCTCTACCTCGCGAATAGCTTGTGAACTGTATCTACAGTATCCGGCCCCGATAGGTGCGATCCTTAATCTCGCTCCGCTGCCTTGCGGGCTAGGCTTTCGGGCCAAAGGCTTGAGGTGGGAGTCCTCAAGATCAACTCCTCTATCTCGGCCTGGGCAACCGGGTAGTATCACGCCCACACCCAAACAATGACAATGACAATCCTAGAAATTCACAACTCTATGTCTTCTTTTGCTTCTACGACCTTTCCTCCACATGTTACCACCCCGATTCGCTCTCTCTACCTGATGTACGACTCATGCCGTCTAGACAGCCGTCGATTGCTGCAACTCTTCTACGCCTTCCTTCAGGTTAGCTTCGTTTAACGTTCGGACCTTGCTACAACCGGGACAACAGGCCGGCCTTGCACGAACGCTCGAGACGTTAGGCATTGATATCTGCTGCTTGTCGGAAACCCGTCTCCGTGACACAAGCGAAGTCTGTCAGTTGGTCTCACCAGCTGAACCAGACAGCAGATTCCACCTGCGCCTCTCTAGTGACCCGGATGCTTCCTCTGCCGGATTGGCTGGCGTCGGTATCGCGCTCAGTTCCCGTGCTGAGCAATCACTCTTAGAGTGGATTCCCGTTGACAGCAGACTGTGCGGTTCACGATTTCGTGGCCACTGTCGGGTGAACAGGCGGTGCGAAACGCGGAGGGATTTGTTTGTGATTTCTGCCTACGCTCCAACGGACTGTAGTGCGGATCTCAGTAAGGACAACTTCTATGAGAAGTTGCATATTTTGTTTCGTAAGGCACACAGGACAGATGTCGTAATCATGGCAGGAGATCTCAACGCTCGCGTTGGTCGCCTGTCTGAATACGAGTGCCACCTGTATTTTCGGAGTTTCCAGAGTTCCACCTTGCCGTGTACAATGTTCATCAATTCTGTGACATCCCAATCTCTTTGTGTTTAACCACGTATAATTTTTGACAAAATGCTTACTAATCGATTCACAAGTAACATTAAAAAGGGATGCAGTAATTAGTGAGGATTGCCGAGCATGAGCTCCTGGGTGAGTTGCTGAACCCTGCAACCAGGCACAACACAAAATCGGAAATCGACGTCATAATTGCAAATCCTCCTGAATTCCGGTTCAGGAAGTAAAGTACTTAACTGTTTTGGGGACCACCTGTTCGAAACCTCAAACAGATTAAGAATGTCGGCAGATATTTAATGACATACCGTTTGCCAGCGTCAGTCGAACGAACCTAACCCGGTGATACGCTAGAAGAAGAGTGGTTGGTAGGACATCAACTGACCAATCAGAACTAGGTGACAACCGTTTAAGATATTTGCCTATAGAAGATAGATACTTGTTTTTTGCTGCGTGCAAAATAAACGCCTTGACCGGTTGGTGAATATGATTAATGCCGAAAATGCGTACCTCATGCGTAAGTCGTAGTGCAATAGACGGCTGGATTGAAAACACGGATAGACATGATTATCCTTTGATCGTGTATCGTGGAGGTGCGGTCAGCAATGTTTTAGGTGGGTCGTGCCTTATTCCATCAACGAACTACCATTTGTTTAATTCATTCAAATCATCTTACTCAATAATGGAACAAACTTTCACCGATTTTGCTATGCACTCGCCTGCGTGTCAGTTGTTTTTATTTGCCTCATCTTCCTCAGCAACCCAATTTCCGGGGCTAATCTGTACTTTTAAATTTTGAATATCCTATAAATAAACAATCTGTCTACGCCGAATTAAAATTGGGACTTGGATTTCTGCCCAACGTTCCATTCTGGCCTTATTGAGTATCCTTAGCTGTCGATCGATTGATCAATCGCAATGACTGCCTCTACTACATTATTCGCTTAATCATTACAATTGGGCAACAAGGTTATCGAAGATATCATCTGTAGGTGATTTATATTCGTTAGAGCATTAACTCCAACTACCGCTCCATGTGAAGTAATCTACACTAGCCTTATCAAGTGATTGCAAAACTCAATCGGCAGATAACTTGACACCGTCAATTACCAAGTTCCACTATGATTCCGAGGCTAACGTGACATTTGGCATTTGGTTCCGGCGATATGAAGACATATTTCGTATCGACCTGGATGGTGTGGAAGAAAACGCAAAATTCAGACTACCGTTTCACAAAATGGGCGCAGCAGAGTTGGAAAAATATTTAGCTCAAGCCACGTGAGCCCGCCTTCAAGGTGACAATCAGTTTCCTGCGACAATTTTCCGGTGATCATCATCTCGGTTTAGTATTCAGTACCACCGCTTCAATATGGTGCTGGACGAAACAACAGACACTGACAAATCTCGACAATGTTCTTTGGGAATGCAAAACGCATGCATGTAATCTGAAGGCAACACTGCATTTCACAAGCTTAAACAATATCGTTAGCATCATTTTACTAGAAGATCAGAAGCATTTAGAAGATTCATTAATTAATGTTTTCTCCAACCAGCCACATAAATCAGCATACGCAAGTATATTAGGATGGAAATTAATGGTGTTACAGTGCGGTTTGAAATATATACTTCATCGGATAGTACTAAGATGTCGTCCTCGACGTGGAAATTTCTAGAAAACCCAAAACTCAATACAACAGACCCACAAGCAATCAGCGCTTGTGGAAGAGCGCTGAAGTTTCACAATCAGTTCAACAGCGTAATAACCTTTAGTTATTGAACAATGCCTTGTTGTTTGTCTCACGTTCTAGACTCGATTTACAGGGCTTCAACTGAATTTTACAAAATTAGCCTCAGCCTCCACGTGAGAGAAGTACATTTGTTGCCCAGCTGTCAACTCATAAACCAGTTTTCGACCCTATATCGAAATGAATTGTGGCACTGCAAAATGTTTCAAACTCAATTTAACCTGCTCTCAAACACTAGGCCTGTCTCCAGATCAAAGCGTCCTGCACATTTTTGCTGTCAAACAGGTTGATGCAAAATTAATGCGACTCCATCAAGATGGGGTATTTATATCACTTTTAATCTCCGTGGCCTAAATCAATTGTCCCAGTGGAAAAAACCTAATGAGTATATTCGCACAAGTGGACTGAGTGAAGCACAAGAATCGAATTTTTCACCACTCCGTGTTGAGACAGGCTTTTTCACGATTGTAAATGGTGGAACTTGTTTCTCCGAGATCGAATTTGCGGACGCTTATATTCAAATTGAAGTCGAACCCACTAGACATCCAATACTAGCAATCATCACACATGTATGATTGTTTCAATACATAACATTACATTTCGGAAACAAGAATGTTCCGGCGATATTCTAACAATTGATGGATACTACCTTGGCTGATGTAGCGGAAGTAGCTATCTCTATTTATGATGTACTTATATAGTTGGATCTTTGACCTAACAGTTACAATCTCGAATAATCAGCGTACTCCTACGCATTCAAAATTTTTAATACCGTCTTAGTCATGAGACGCAGTATTTACCTCACTTTAATCAAATGTCTTGGGTTTAATTTTGATATATCTGGTCGTCGACCTGATTTGGAGAATATTTGAGCAATCTTAGAGATGTCTGCTTCCGTTAATGTTGTCCATTTTCCTTATCCTTGCACGGTGTGAACTCACCTCTAACTGGCCTATTGGAAAAGGAACGCAAATGGTCATAGGAATCTGATTGCGTGATTGACTGCACACAATTGAAACTAATGCTATCCTTTGATTTAATCCTTCCGTATTATGATCACTAAAGCCGTTGACGTTTCTCCGATTGAATTTAGTGCTGTGTGTAAACATTCAATGATGGATCACAGAAAGCCGTTATGCATGCTACTCGAAAGTTCACCAACACGGAACGAAATCGAAGACAAAATGAAAATGAAGCACTCCCTATAATATTTGCCGTTAAGCGATTCCACAAACTACTTTACGACTAGCATTTCACCACGTTGACAGACAGTATACCACTCTAAGCTTTATTTGTAACCTCGAAAGGGCACGTGCGTATGCCATTTAGCGAATCGGTGTATTAGTATATTGGTCGTGCGACAGCAAATTCTGCACTTTTGGTGAGTTGTTCAGATTCGAGTTCGTCGATTTTTGTTCTATACAATGACGTTTACTGAACAAAATTGGAATAACAGCTTATGACATTGTCACAAACATTTTCAAGCTGAGACAACTCTACTGTAGACTATACATTAAAAAGTGGTCTCCGTAAAAGTTTAGATAGTTTCCGGAATTGTTATTTGAAAGCAATGAAGATTAGTTGATCAACCGGAAGATCAGTCGACTGATGTTGTTGGATTGAGTAGTCAAGATTTGTCTGTATTTTAATTAGATTTTTCTGAAATAAGGCCAGGTTCTTCGCTAGAATCGCGCTTTCAGAAAATCTCAGGTTGACCTGATCTGAATCCATTTGTTCTTTAATCTGATGGTTATACATGTCATGTTGCATTGAAGCAAATATCAAATTTCTGATTTATTATATCTTCAAGTTCTACGCTGGCTAGCGATGGGAAACATCTTTGCGGGATGCAATCTAAATACACAATCAAATAAGCTTCCTCTTGGGGTGCGAAACAGCGTGACTAGGTTTCAAACGGTTGTTGTAAAACTTCTGATATTGTTTTAGTTGTTTAGTTATGATTCTCATATTATTTAGGTAGTTGTTTAGTTTTTATGAAACAAATAAAAATTCTAATTGATTTTAAATAAATAAATAAATTTCATTCTTGGAAATCCAAGGCATGTTGACCATGATCAATAATTTCCAAAAGGTTTGTACAATCAGATTGTAGTATGTACATTAGCGTACACAATTTTCAAGGTCATTTCTTCAGTGGAATTTAACGTTCAAAAAATATAAAGGTATCAGTAGTTAAAAGTTGCTTTCATATAATCTGTACGTCATCTGATATAGTACAAAACACAGGTATTTAGATGAAAAGCCAATGAATGATCCCGGCAGCACTGTTGTTTAACGGATAAAGTCCATCAAGCATGCGTGAAGAATCTCTGTTGTTAATGTTCCAAACTTTTTCATTTTGATTGTTTGAAATA